>UCOM01001479.1:0-40493 GCA_900474385.1 Ormyrus pomaceus
AAACGGTCCCCCTACCAGCTTCGTTCGATAATTAGAACTCTCGTCAGGGCGGCTCGTTACTGCATTTGCCCCGCGTCTTTTTCGCACATAAAGCGCCGTTCGGACGCCTGAAATGGTTGTCGGTCAAAATGATAAATTGCCGAAAAAGGTAGAGAACGATGATTTGTGATTACGTCGGCCGGAGACGAGACGGAGAAGAAGTGAAACTGGAAAAGATAAAGGTGCGATGAGAGGGGGAGGTAGGGCGCTGTACTGGTCTTTGTTTCTTAATTTTAGATTAGGTATAATTTCAATTTCAGTAATGAATCTCGGGAGAAATATGTTGCGATGAATTTTGTGATTTTTTGTTTTTCATTAAACCGTTAAATCTCGTCGATTGAATGTTTTCTTTTCTGACCTACGGAAACTAACGCGACAATTCAAGTACGAAAAAATCAATTCTGCAGCATAATAAATTGGCAAAATTAAAATTTTTTTATCGCCACTGACTGATGAAGAGGGCAAAGGAGATTAGTTTTTGCGAAAGAAAATCGGTCAAGCTGCTCGTTAAATAATCGAGTACGTACACGTGTACAAAAAAATACAGTATTCGGTAGGAAAAAATTTCTGCAAATTATCCAACTTTTACTCGCGCGGACATAACGCACGTTTTCATTTTGCATTGATTTGTAAAATACGCATTGAAAAGATACACATTTTGTACGTTTATCGAAAGTTTAGTTAAAACAAAAATCAGATCATTAAAACGATAACATGTTTTTCCGTTTTATTTTTTGCTAGCTCGGAACGCAGGAGCTCATTCCGAAAATTGAAAATTCCCAAATACATCCAGCGCAAAATGAACTCGCGAACGAACTCGCTTTCCCCGATACCCCGAGCCCCTCCGGTATGCAGAGGGGTTAATAGCTGATTAGGATTTGAAGCGATAAGGGTCTGCTTAACGAGAAGTCGTCTTCTAAAGCGTATCCAGGGGCTCCCTGCCTCCATTACGGCCCAAGCTCTCTCACGTACCGCGACAACGAGCTCTCGCGGCGGACTCAGCGGTATCGTTTGTCCGGACTCTCTCTCTCTCTCTCTCCCTCCACTGGAAAATGGCTAAGGAGTGCCTTGGGAGCCCTTTGTCATCTCCGATAACTCTTCCAACGCGAGAGGCCGGCCGCATCGCGCATCCCTCTCTCAGACGGCAGAGATGCCGAAAGTTTCGACGTGGCTTTTCGGCCGGAGAGCGACTCCTTATCCTCGATCTGTGTCGGAACTTTCTTTTTTCCGTCGCTGAAAATGCCGAGGCGACAGCCCCCCCGTTATCGGATAAAATGCCTCGAGTCACGGATGTTATATAGCCGGGAAAGGAGTCTCCCGGCCACGGGCTGTATAATCGACGAAATTGCGGAGAGCCGCCGGCGTCAAGATTCTTTCACGAGGTTACGAACCCGCCGAAAAATACGTTTCAATTGCGGGGAATATTGTTTGCCGGGCGCGAGAGGCAGGAAGCGACGAGGTTTAGACGGAGGATATATCGAGATTGCGGAAATTGAGAGAATCAAGAGAGTTTGCCGGAGCGCCAATGTTCTTTTATTGATTTGGATTTTTAATTAAGATCTGGCGAATCATTGGACTTATTAAATTTTCTGTTTTCACGTCGCGAAGTATTTTTAAGAATTGTGTAAATTCGACTGCGGAAATCATTGAGAAAAACTATGTAATAAAGATTGTGCTTATATTATTAAGTAACTATTAGGTAGCTTTGACAAATAAAGGCATGCATAAATATTAAGCAATAAAACGAAAATACATTCAAGAGCTTACTTATCAAAAATGTAAAACGTTTTACATTCAAAAAGTATACACGCACAAAAATGTAAAAATCTCTGAAAGTACTTACCAAGAACCACAGGAATATGTTCGTAAATTTAATGCTACAATAACTCCCAGCATTTTATGGAAAACGTTTGCATACAATTTTGGAAGATAACGCCTCGATTCTATCAGTTTATATATAACATGAAGCGTAAAAATTTTTTAATTTTCACGTTCAAAATTTCTTTTTAAATCCGAATTTGTAATTTTAGTATTTTATATTGAGAGCTCTTTTAAGTGATTTGTATTTGAACGAATATTTTCATAGATAAATGATAATCTATATCTATGAAGGCACCAATGAGAACAATATTACAGTGTGTAGACAAGTAAGAAGCTAAACGATCCTCCGAGTAAAGATCAATTAGGGATGTCCCTATAACTTAAAATCACTTCCTAATCAGGATAACGGATCCGTACCTAAACTAGATTGTGATAGCTTATTTTATCAGTTCCTGATATCTATGCTTAATTTTCTACTATTATTTAACGCAATTTTGTATTACCTTTATTCCAAAGGATTCTCTGTTTGAACCGGTTTTCAAAGATCCTTAAAAATGTAACGTGAGTTTCCTTAATATTTATTAACAATAGTATCATCAAACATAATGAAAAGTTGAACAATGTAAATTTTGAATACATTTTGAATATTTAATTATTATATAAATATCGTATATATTAGAATTAATACATTTACAATTCGGCGCTACTGTTTATTTTAAATGATAATGTGGTTAGTCGTACTAAAGATGGTATTAACTTCCTGACAGGTGTCTATTCGGTATCATCAGGGTACTAATCAGGAATTGATTTCATCTTTACTAGGACTTTTGTTTGGACGATGAAGGTCTTCGCTTTTTGGTAGAGCGACTAATAGTTCTAGTCCCAACGAGGCCGTCACTTTTCGAATTTAGAAATTTATGGTTTAATAATTATTCAAACTTTTAAAGTCATTACGTAAATTAATTATTTGAACTTTGCTTTATGATGCGTAATGAATTCATAATTGTTCAACTCTTCGTTTCCTACACTTCAAAGCGAAATGTCAGTGGAGTGAACAAACGGAAGTAGCTATAAGCGAGATCGATCATCTTCCCTCAACGCGCACACATTATTACTTCAATATATTTCATTATGAGAATGAAAACTTAATTTTCACTCAGATATGAAAGCGGAAGAAATGAGTAAATTTTTAGTGAGATTAATTAAGCATTATAATTATTATTATTATTTTATTTCAGTAATAGTTTTTTGAAAACAGTCTTTATTAAATATTAAAAATATAAAACCTAACGGCTTATCTGCATTAGTATATATGAAACAGTTATGAAGAACTATTTATTTATACAACGTCATTTTTATTTTTTAAGAACTTCTTTCCGTAAAAACATTTACAATGTCGTAAAAGAACTTTAAATATAAATTTCGCGGAAAATTTTATTTTTCACCGAGTACTTTTTTTCAGAAAAATATTATATTTTGAAGATTAATAAAGGCCATTAAAATTTTTAATTACAGAAGGCTTTCACGCGTTAATAAATATTTCGACTTTAATATCTATCACAATTTGCAAAGGATTTATCAATGAATTAACATAAAAAAGCAAATCAGCCTGACTCTCCCAACTTACTACTCCCGCAAAAAGCAAATCACTTTCTCGTCAGCAAAAATCCGAGGAAAAACATTCCCGAAAGCCCGCTCGCGTTCGTACACAGTCGCGTATATATTAAAGTGCAGGAGTGAATATGGAGCCTTACCAAACCCGACTTATTTACGAGTGCACTCGAATGAGGAAAGTGCGCAATGGCGGCGGCGGCGGCGGCTGCAGCCTTCCGCCCTCACGGAAAAGTTTTGTCTCTTTCGACTGGCTGAAGAATTTCCGGAGCTCCGAAGCGAGACGGTCCGGGGAAACGAGAGAAAGCTTTATGAAAAATCGCCGCGCCAGGCCAAAGGCTCGAGCTTGAATTCAAAAGCAGTCGGCGATATCAGGTCGACGTTCGGCTGTTTATCAGAGTCGCTCTCCTCGCGGATTCTTGTCCCCCCCATTCGGTATCGGTCGTAAGTGGCGTCACTTAATTTTGATCGGCCGTCGCTCAGTCGCCCGTCGATGATTTCCCAGTCACCTTTCTCGGATGCACATTTGCAAAGGGACACACGCGAGCTTGCGAGAGTTTTCGTGCCAGTCTGCACTGAGGATGCGCGAGAACCTTGTTTCCTGTACACGGACCGAATCGTATTTACTGATTTATGACGTGGCTTTCGTGGATCCGCTTGGGTGTTACAGACTGTATTCCATTCATAAATCTTTGGAGATTACGTTTTTCTGCTCTATTTACGTTCCAACATCATTGTGACTATTCCGCTGCATTATTATATCATTGAACTTTAAAGCTCTGCGGCGGCTCGATTTATCTCTTAATTTTTGCTCAGATTTCTCGGCTAAAGTATTGTTAGAATCTTACTTATCCCATTGAAAAAATATTGCCTTAATAAAGCTGCTTAATGTGCCAACTATTTTCATTTTAAATGGTTGATGCTTGTTATTAGCATACTTGAGGAAAGAGAGGAAAAGTAAAGAGTGCAAAAGTTGAAAAAGTTTAGACGGTAGTACCTCCTTGATTGCTACGAAAGCTAAAAAATTGCGCCTCGAGTTCGTAAATTTACATGGAAATTATAACTGCGCACTTGGAAGTAGAAAAAGATCGTATCCGATCAAACGTGCATTTCATGCAGTTGCTTACCATGTAAATTTATAAACTTTAACTGCACTTCTTTCCACTTTCTCATCAATTCAAAACCTTCTTCAATTTTTATTTATTTTTTTTGAAAAATTGATCACGAAGAGCTGCACGATACGCTTAGTTACTGGTAAATGTTCGATAAAGTATAAAATGACGACGGCAAGCTTTCAATATGCAAATTATAAATTAATAATTTAACGATTGATACGAGCTGCAATATATCACACTGAATGCGCCTGTAATCTGATTTTCGTTTTATCACTATTAACTTTTTATAGGTATTAAAATGTACTTACCTACATTAATTAGCTAGCTTTAATGAAATAAAACACAAACCCGATTACTCCATGAGCACAGCTGAATCGCCAGCCATACTTCTTCCTGAAACTAGAACCGGGCGCAACGATTTTTTATCACTGTGAATTTAGTTACTCGAAGATTGGCCGTTCCGGAATTGGTCATTTCTCCCTTTTCCATTACCCTTATAAATTTTCCAAACGAAGCTGCCTGAGCTCCTTTGTACCCCCCCTCCCCTTTACATTCCTTTGGCAAACTAATTTCACCAATTAGTTCACGTATGCCAAGAAAAATGCCTCCGCATTGTTCTCTTTGATATCATTGCACTCTTTCCCCGAGAATCTCGGCCGCGGCGAGCGGCAGCGGAGAGGAAAGGAGCCGCGCCATTTTCTGATTACCAGAGGCGGGGGTGAAACAACGAGACGCGGGGTGGCGAATGAAACATCGAAGGCCGCTTGGTGAGTAATAACATCGTGCAAAATAGCTGAGCCGCGGATCGAAAGCGCGGAATCGAGGAAAACTGAAAAGGAATTGCGCACCGGGAAAGGCGTTCCTCCCGCGAGGGAGAGAGAGAGAGAGAGGAAAAGAGTAAGAAAGAAGCGAAGGAAATAATAATAGAACGAAGGGGGAAAGAGGAAAGGAAGCTTTGGGAAAATACTGGCTCGTCGCGGGCGTCTTGTTTTGTTTTGCTTGCGCGCGATCGGCGACGTGTCGGGCTCCGGCGCAGCGGTGATCCATAAAATGCATCCGCCTCGACGTCCTCTCTTTTTCTCTCTCCCGGCGGCGCCTACATTTCGGATTCCACGAGCCTTTAAACTTCGGCGGGGGTAAAGCGAGAGAGAGAGATACGCGCGAAGGTAGGGACACAAAGCGCTCGGGCAGGTGAAGCGTCGCAATGGCGTTATTTCTTTCGAGGACAAAGTTTGAACGCTCGTAAAACGAACCAAATGCGCAAACACACTAACGGCCGGGGAGGACGAAAAAATAAGAGGTTCGATGGAGGGGGAGAGCCGGAGCGCAGCCGCGACGTACGGAACGAAAGTTTGAAACATCTTACTCTGTGGCCTATAAAAAGAGGCGGACGGAGAAAGAGAGAAAGCCGGAGGGAAAGACGGAGGAGAGCGAGAAAAAGGAAAAGTTTTGCGTCTTGGCGTTTTTATTGGCCGATCCGCTGACGTAGTACTGCAATGCAAGCCTTTCTCTTTCACCTCCTGAAAGATTTCGGCCGAGTTAAAGCGAGAGGGAGGGGGCGAAAAGTAGCAGTCGTAAGACAAGCTTGTAAAACCGCGCGGACTTTTATTGCTATTCTTCGCTCGGAGCGTTCATTGAGAGATTCTTGCGTTTAACCAAAATTGTATGCATTCTTTTATTTCCTTCCCTCTCCGAGGTCGGCTAATGGCCTTGCACTTAGTAGCTATGCAAAGATTTTAATGAATACTTATTTTCTTTTATTCGCTCGGAGTCGAGTGGTAAAATACCAAGTCGTGGAATTAACATTAAATGGGATTAGGCAAGTGAAATTTCACGAAATAAAGTAACATTTAGCAGTTTGAAAGGGGAAGATGTTTTTAATAAACATTTTAATAATAATTTTCTGCTAATGGCTGCTTCGTATACAAGTAAATGTTGTTGAAGTTAATTTTCATTTAAGCAAAATAAACTTTATATTTTCCAATAATTTTGATGTTTAAAACAACGTGAAAAAAATAAAAGCTGCCGGAATGTAAAGAACGATCGATAAACCTTACCCAAGAATCAACGTGCATGGTTCCAATTTCTCGCATCCCAGAGGGAAAATATCGGATCAAAATTTAAATTATTAAGCAATATAAACAAAACTATTTACATATGAATGAATAAATTAAGCCGAACGAGCCGGTCGTTGTTTACTCTCCGGTAGAAGGTAAAAATCTCAGCGAAAAAAAGAATAATCCTTCCCGCCTCCACTTGACCAGCAGTTTCGCCTCACTTCCAGTTTGACTCGTCCCGCGAATGCGTGTTAGAAAAGTCGAGCGAGAGGCGTCCGGCATTCTTCGGGAGTTTCCACTTGCCGCAAAGTAGGGTACAGCGTCGCTCGCACACGCGGCACACGCGCACCTAATACGAGCCCCTCTCTCTCTCTCTCTCTCTTGGGCGAGCTCGAGCGCTTATCCTTTCTGCTCGGGTCTGGATGCGCTCGGCGCCGATGAAATCCCCCAACTCTCCTCGTCTTCTTCTTTCGTCCTGCTCTCTGCATTGACGTACGCGAAAGTTTACGCGCGGGCATGCAGAGGCAATTGTTTTCCCGGCTCGCGCCCGGGAAGCTCTCTCCCAGAGGCCAGGCGGAGCGGCAGCTCGGGTGGGTAAATTATCAATTAAACTGTAGCAGGATTTTTAGACTGGTGACCTTTGCCAAAGAGAAGAGAGCGAGGGAAAGTGCGGCGGCGTCGCAAAGCAGAGAGGAGTCCGCTGGATAATTAAACACTTCCCGTGTGACCGACATATGGTCTTTCTTCTCTGCAGCTCCTCTGTGCGACGGTACACACAGAGAGTGTGCAGACAGACGGACGAAACTTTCTCTCGCGGATGAAAGGATACAGAGCTGCAGACAGAGGGAAAGAGAGAGAGAGAGAGAGAGGTGGAGGAGAGGAAGAGAGCGAGTACGTACGTGAAGTAAGTATGCGGGATAAAGGCCGAGAGAGCTTCCAGAAATTGGAAACTCGTAATTTACGATGTCAGCTAACTCGCGCGAAATATAGCGGGCCGCTGAGTTATGACAGGCTCGCGATGCTCGCCGGGAGTAGGGAAGGGAGGGAAGGCCAGAGACCGAGGCTTACCCTTCGCCGCAAAGCAGCGAGTGTAATTACAAGGCGCGGATGCTCACACACGCGCGCGAGCTCGGCTATGTAAGGCGAGTCGAGGGAAGGAAAAATTTCCCGTCCGCTCCGCCGAGGCCGCAACCGCGAGTATCGAATAAAGGTGTTTGGTTATCGGTCCGGTTACTCTTCGGCCCGAAAATAATCCCCGCGGTGTTACCGCTTCCCCAAACGAAAGCTACTTCCTTTTCAGCGCTCTTTATTAAAGGCTGACAGGTAATTCGGTTAATTCTAATTAAAAGATTGCGACATTTTTCGCGAATCCTAAGCATTTCAGCCTAGATATCTGGCGTCTAAAAATGTCAGATATTTAAATCAGGAAGAGAATTTTATTATAAATTCGCGCAGAAACGATCCTTCATTCCCTGAAAAATTTTTACTTAGAAAATAGCTGACCGAGCAGTATATTAATAGTTTATTATCACGATTAATTATTCTTTATTGATATTAGCTTGAATTCTTTTCCACCCAATTGCATTCTCGCAAAAACAATTGCTCGATAAAAAAAGTGCAATAATCGCCGCTGCCATCGAAACTTCCAATGCCATATTTTTCGAATTAAATTTAACGACACGAACAGCCCGCGACGTCGACGTACCGAGATAAAAGCGCCCTACGTGGCTGAATCACAGGCTCTCTAAGGCGCATCAAGTTTGAAAGTTTGTTTTTCGGAACAGTTTGTAGGTGACGGCTTGTCTTGTGCAGAGTCGCTGCCGCCGCCGCCCGTCGCCGCAACGTCCGACCGAACTTTGAGCCGCATCACTGAACATCGGGCTCCTCATATTGGAGCTATTTCTTATACATCCAGCAAACGTCCGGCAAAATGATATTCGACCCCCCCTAATTACTTCTCGTTCAACGCTTCGCAAACTATTCTCCGAACCCCCCGCCCTCTGAGTGGAATATTATTACCGCGCTTTTCAGACGGAGCGCAAGTCCGTCATGAGCAGAGCTATTGTGTAATTTTCTGTGCATTCCTATAGTGCTTGCCTGTTTCGAGAGTATAAACGAGACTTACGAGAAAATTAATTCACTTGCCCGGCGTGGCTGGAAGGGAAAAAGAAACGGAGGCCCGGGCTTCGAAGAATTTAGAGATTGATGCGGCACTTATATTAGCATGAAAATGCTTTTTGGTTATAATGAAATGTTCGTAAGGAAGAACGAAGAAAATTTAATATTAACCGAGTGAATAATTTCGGCATTTACCGTGATAAATGACTTGATGAAGTGCATCCTTTATTCGCTTGTTTATTTTTATCAATGAGGATGGTGCAGTTGTTTTAGCAATGCACTTCTTTACGGGTTCATTAAATCTAAGTGAAATATTCCGTACGTCGATTCTAAAAGTAGTATGTATTTTTTTGTTACACGTGTAACAAATAAGTGAAATTTAAATTAATTCGAAATAAATTCTTTACACGTACGCCTATTCAAATTAGTAATTAGAGTTCAAATTAATAACAAGGTCTCGGGGCCTCGACAAATCCCATACGAGCTCTCGCAACAATTATATTGTGCAAAGCTCTATAATTGAAGGGATAGAGAGAGATAGATAGATATTCATTCATTTATAACTTGAGTACAAAAGGGGAGGGAGAGTAGGCGCTGCGTAGAAACTTACTATTACGCTAATTGTTAAATTTAAAAATAGATACTTTTCATTTATCTAAGGACGCTGCTGTCACTAGGGTTCTACCACACGCGCACATTTACACTATTAATTTTTCTATGGTCGATACTTTCCTCTGCCCGCGAACTACTTCTTGCTCGCTTTCTTTCGACTTCCATTCCTTCTTGGCAGTCGGCTTCTATCCCTTTCTTGGCATTCGGCTTCTACACTCCTTTTTCTAACACTCGACTGCCTTTGCTTCTCCAAACTGCCCTTGGCAGTAGCCGCCGGTATACCGGCTGCTAATTCTCTTTATGCTCCCACCCGCGCTTTCTTAATTCTTATCTCTTTCCGCCCCGAGCGGTCAGAGTGCACCGTTTAAATAAGGGAGAAATGCTGATGAAGTAATTTCAACCACTTTTCAACTCTCTCCCGTACTTCTGTACCTAACCATGCTTCGCCGTCGTGACGTCACGGGGCTCTCTCTCTTACTTAGCTCAGCTTCGGTTGCTTTTCTCCTCTCTCGCTTCGTTCAACACGTGGTTGCGCCCCCACACACCTATACGTATGCATGCATAATTTTAATTTTCATTATTTATTAAAATCATTCTGCATTAATCGGGAGCATTAGTCGTATCCCTTTTTCCGGTCTTAATATTTAAGTTTTGATTAATATAAGATTCAAAATAATTCAATACTCTAATAATAAAAAATGATAATATATTTAATTAGTTAATTAGTTAAAAACTAATTAAATAATAAAATTAATTTAAATTTGTCACGTAACATTTTAGGTTTTTATTTGCAGCTTAAGAATTTAAATACTCATCTTTCTTTTTTCAACCTTTGGGAAATTAACTGTTATTTATTATTACATTTGGACAAATTGTCTTGTCATATTGCATTTTGGATGAAAAGTACTTCCGTTAAAATATGTAATTGCAAAGAACAGAAATTTATGCGAATCAGCAGATGCAATGAAATTCCAGTTAACGTTTCGTAACATTCTCAATAATTTATTTACTGTGCTTTCGAGATTAAATGTAATGTTAATAATTCATGTAATGTGTTTCGAAAACTTTATTAATGTCCTTTAATTTTATTAATTCTATTTTAATGAGCTCGATCAAATACACATTTTCACTTCCTTTGTGTTTCATTTATATATATGAATATTAACACCCACAAGAGTGCCAGAGACAATCCATTTTCTTTTATTCCATTTATTCATAGGTCTTCAGTATTAACTGTCCGAAAGAAATAAACGAGCCCAGTTCTCAAGTAGACAAGTAATTTCCAAAGGATTAAAGCCTGGAATCAGTTGAATTCATTTGCGCCAGACAAATCCCCCGGATTTTCGTTGGAAGATTAGCCATATTATCTTTTTTTATATATACTAATAATGAAATACACGTAATAGAAATCATCTATCTCAACGAGTCTAAAAAAAAGTTGATATATTCGTTATTAGAAACAACTTTATATTTTATTTTAATACTGCATTCAGATTCAGATTATTCCAACTTGATGAGCTTAAATATCTCATTTCATTGCTAATTTAGGTCATTATTGACTTAATTAACGAGAAAAAAGATTTTTCGAACATTTATCAATTGCAAGGAGTAATTATAACGTGCAAATAAAAATTATCCCGAGAAGCCCGTAGCCACGAAAAGCTATTAAAAGGGGTTCTTCTCAGTGAAGAAGGAAAAAAAGAGAATTTAAGAGAACAACTCCCCGTCAAACTTCTCCTTTCACGCTGTAATGGAGAAGTCAGTCAAGCCTCCCAAGTTAAGTTCCCTGCGTACAAGGATATAACGGGCTATTTAGCCTACCCCCCAATGCTCGTTTAACTTTCAGCCGCCGTAACTCGATGACCTCGCCGTTCCCGGCGCCGTATTCACTCCCCCGCCGTCCCCCGTAGAAAAGAAGCTCGCACGCGAAAAGGAAAGACCGAGGAGAAGAATTAGCGCGCGATATATTAAAGAGCACTGGATAAAGGAACGTCTCAATTTCCCACTTACCGAGGCCGGCTGGCTGCGCCCGCCCCGTTTAAATGTTCCGTACACAAAGAGAGCGCCGAGGGTGAGAGCGAGAGAGAGAGAGAGAGAGAGAAGCGGGGAGGGGTTGGCTGCGCGAAATTTCTTTGAAAGTTAAGTCGCTAGTCGGCGGGAGAGCGCGGTGGGCGAGAACTGCGCGCACACTTTTCACCCTCCCCTGGATCAAAGACTAATCAAGAGAAAGGCCAACACACGCGACGCGGCAAAAGGGAAAATTACCTTTAAGAGCTCTCTCTCTCTCTCTCTCTCTCTCTCTCTCGCGAGTGTCGAACTCTTGCTGCCTTCAAAGGCCTTCCTCTGATTTTGAATTTCGGACTTTTTTGCTTGGATAATTAAATTTTTTTTTTTTTTTCGCTCGACAAAAACGATATTTTTATCAAATTTATAATAAACTTCGTCGGCGCAATGATTCATCGAAAGTTCGCGTCGATTTGTCGGATTATTTTTTCTGGTTAAATTAATAAATTCACGAAAGCACAACTCGCTAGATCAACCGCGCATGCTAAGAAGCTAAGCTAATCCTTTTAAGACAAGGCGTTCCTGTTTCCGATAAGTGCTTCTCTTTTAACCTACACACACACAGAGAGAGAGAGAGCCGGCGCGCGCGCACATAGACGCGGAGGATAGCAAAGGCGCCGCGGGGAGTGCGACGAAATCAATGGAGGTAGAAGTCGGCCGGGGTGCTTAAGCGACGACTGCAGGTAAGCGGCGGAAGGCGAGGAAAGAAGAGTCGCTCGCTGGCCAGGTTCCCGAGAGCGAAGTCAAACCGTCCGAGATAAACATAGCGATAAGGACTGGGGGAGAGACGGATACCGGCAGACTGCGCGCACGTGGCAACGCAGCTTAGCTCCAAGGCTGAACCGTCGGGGAAGGCCACTACCCGCCGAGACTGCGAAACGAAAAATCGAGGAGCCGAGGGAGAAGATGCGAAAGATAAGAGGGCACCAGACAAGTGTGCTCGGTAGGATACGCCGGAGGAATTTTTTCGCGGAGTATCTAATGCGGCCGCTGGCTTATTTTATGGCTGCTCCAGAAAGTTATGGCGTTATCAGCTTGATTAAATTACGCCGATTATACTACGTCTGGATTCAAATCAATAATCTATAAGATACGTAAGAATTTTTTTTTTTTTTTTTTTTTTGGCTGAATGAAATATATAACAATATATCATTATTAAGTTGATAGGTTACTAAAGTTTTTCGTAAGAGGTCCTTTCACATAAGCGGGCGTACATTTGTTCTCTTTTGCTATAAATATTCGAACGCGGCGCTAGAAAAACAGAAATAGAATGAAAAGTAAACGCGAATGAGAGGAGTGGAAAGGACAATACGATGGCAAAAACGAGAGGTTAAAAAGGATCGCGACGGTTGAAATTGGCTTCGGCAAATAGGGGGAATGAAAGAAAGGAGGACCCCGGGATTCGCTTGAAAAGAAAGAAACGTGCCGAGCTTGAGATAGAAAGAGCGAGGGAAAAATGGGGGGAGGAGGGAGGAGTAAAAGAACTTGGCATGCGTCTGGCATGCACGCAAACTGTCAGGCCGACGATGAAAGTGTGAGTCCGATGCAGCGGCCCTCTATCTCCGTCTGCCTCTCGCGCGCGCTTCGCCTCCAAAGCTGCGCGCCTGAATCAAGTTTTTCGATATCTAAGCAGGGGGAGAAAGCCAGAAGCGTATATCTTTTCCTTTATACAAGCTTTTTATCAGCTCGAGCATTCAGGCGATGCGCCTTTCTTAATTTCAATTCAAGCTGGCTGTCGATTTACTAATGATTCCAGAGTTGATTTGTAGCAGAGTTTAAGTGCATGGGATGATATATTTGCTTAATTTTAACGAACATTATTTATACTATATAAATGAGGAAGATAATTTATTAATATGCATGCAAATTAAGGTGTTGATTAAAAATGCTAATTAATTTTCTGAAGTGTAAATATTGTCGGCGCCAAAAAATGTATTTTTAATTAATTTATCTTTAGAGTTTTATTCCAAACGGTCTTTGACATTTAAGTGGAGTACGAAATTAGGGATTTTTTTCCTCCTTAGTATATTGGACGCATTTTTAAAAACCACTTTAGCTTTTACAGAAAAACTGTCATTCACGAATTAAATCACCTCCTCTCTTTTTTCCTTCTACCTCTCTCTTTTTTTCGGATTTATCTCTCTTTTATGATTAAATACGCTTTAATTTACAGTACGTGGTAAGCTGAACTCGGTTCTCGTTAATTCAGTTTACATCTTTCCATGCATAATAAAGCAATACAGTGGACTTTTTGACTAATCTATTTTTGTATGAAACTCGTTTCATTTTTTTTTCTTCTTTTGCGCGTGTGCGTATAAAACATTTCGCGATATCATTGTCCCTATCGAAAAAATAAAAAAAATTGGGCAACAAATTAAAGCCACGCATTTCGAGCGTTCGTTTCTGTCAATAATGTGGTTTTCGGTCGTTCCCTGATATATTTAGCTGTCAATAATTCAGAATGTAGCTCTATTATTACGGCTTTTAGTTTTTTTTAAGGGCATTATAGCGTGCGAAGTTATCATTCTACTTTATTTTCGGTATTAATATTTCCTCAATACTTCAGAGGAACACTTGAAATTTTACACTTGTGTACTACATATTAAATAAAAACACGAATAGTAATTATCGATAAATACGAGTTGATAAAGTCAAGCCTACACGTTGTAACACGTTGACAAGATGACGACGGTTCATTACTTACGTCTCGGCTAGAATTGCCCAACCTCCTATCAACGCAAAACTAAATCTCCGTGTGTATACCTGGAACTTTCTACGCTATATTATCGCTTAAATAATCTCATTTTTAAAAATGATTGAAAAAATAAAGTGTAAAGTATAAAAATTACTTACGGTGAATTTTAAATATTTAAGGCATCATTATTCTAATATTAATGGAGTTTATAAGAAATGTATTACAATTTATAATGTGCTAAATCTTTCTTGCATTATATTACATTTTAACTCATACTGGCTTTAATTTATATTTTTGTAACTTGGTGAAATTTAACTAGCTAGTTCAGGAATAACTTCTTAATTTCTTCTTTGGAATAACTTCTTAATTCTTTTCTGGAATAACTTCTTAATTTCGAAAAATGTAATAATGTATTCTGATAATTAGATAATTTTTATTTTAGACATATTCTAATAGACCATATAGTGTATTATATAATAACACCATAATAACAAGTACCATGTAGTTTTTTTTTTCACAAGAAATGAATTGTTCAGATGTAATATTGTTAATTAAATTAAAAAAATTATTTAAAAATTGACGTCTGTTCGACAAAATCTATCTACATGGAAAGCAGCATCTATTATACGTGTGCCCGGGACGATTAAAAAAGCATCGCCACGAGCGGCGACAAGAAAAAATGCGCCCGAGCTCGCGCCGCTGCAGGCGCGTTAAACATCGAACCCCGTCATTTCTCGGGCCCGCGAATAACTCACGGCGCGCGTATAGGCAGCCGGTTGTCTGCGTCTGCGCGAACACTAAATCGCGGAGCGGCGGCGGCTGCGGCGGTCGGGTCTGTCTCGCGCGTAATTGGCAGCGATGTAATAACCGGCGATCGATCACCCGCTATCCTCCTCCCTCTCGCTCCCCCCCTCGTAATCTTTTAATTGTCCCGCGGGCAACGTAAATCTCGAGAGCGAGCGCGAGCGAGATCTTAGGCAGGAGCAAAAGGTGCCCTCCGCGTAAACCTATAGATGTATCGAGGAAGTTGTTTATGTCGGAGCCGCTGGCTGCTCTCTCTCTCTCTCTCTCTCTCTCTCTCTCGGCTTTGTGTGGGTACGTATACACGTTGCGGTGTACTTGACGCATAAGCACGTTCCCTTAGGATGTAATGAGAATTTTAAAGACCCAATCTTCTCGGAGGTGTGTAACGCGATATATATTACGTGTGTTTATATTAGCTATCTTGCACGGTTCTTAAATTCGTTATGCTTGCTTTTTATCCGAGCCTGCCGAGTGCTTAAGTGTATGTTATTTGCAGAAGCAGGCAAAAAACTTTTATGAACGGGCATTTAAAGGTGTGTTCGGTAAACGCTCTGTCCTTAAGCTACTATTATAGTTATATAACAATAGAATAATATCTTCTACGGGCATTCATAAATCAAGGTTTCTAGTGTAACAATAAAAACGCGCCTTTTTCCTTCCTCAATAACTCAACGTGTTATTATTGACTGTGTAATACAAATGTTTATTGCACTGTTGCGAGTAAAATTTGGGAACAAATTTGTCTAGAAATTATTTAATATTTGTTCTCTATGTAATCATTACTTGATTAAATTACGTTTGCCTGATACTGTCTCTATACATGTAACCATGCCTAGATATATTGATGACGTCACCCGGAAGGGTTTCATTAATAATAGAAGTTGACAAAAATACATAAATTATGTATTTGATCTCTGTAATATTAAGTATTTCAGTATTTATGTCAGTTCAAATTTGTTTAAAAGTGCAGACTTATCATATATTCTTTAATTGCAATCGATCAGTCTGAATGCAGAGAGTATACATATAATATGTACATAAAATGTATGACACCTTTAAATGTTATCTGGCATGATCTTCACACTGCTTGATTTAACATAAATATTTATAATTTTCCAATAAATTAGATTGCCTTTATAAAAGTAAGTAAATATTAATCCTTATACATACTGTCAAATAATAAATAGCAGGATATTGGAGAACTTTTAAAATTAAGCTATTGAATCTATTTTATTAATAAACAAGTGTAGAAAGCTTAGAATGAAAATGTTAAAACAGCAGTTTCTCTGATTCACAATTGAATGTCTTGAAAATATTTGCCTGCCCCACATACCGTGAAAAAGTGCGCAACCAAAGGCAAGCCCATTATTTGTCCCTTGAAAGGTGAGTTACCGCAGTTTTATTCACTCCGCGGCCTCAAAAAATTCCACTAATGGTTCTCACAACAGGTAACACTCGGCTTCTATCGGTACGGATCTAACGGGAAGTAAAAGCAGCTTAAGTACACGTGTAAAAGTCGCTCATCAATCTAGTTACGTGACACCTTGGTGGCGCCCGAGCAGTCAAGTGCACGCTCCCGTAGCGCGAAATTCTCCGAGGCGCGCGCGCGCGCGCACACCCAGTTATATGCACAGCCCGTAACTCATAACCGCGACTGCGAAGCGAAAGAGCAGTCAAGGGAGAGAGAGAGAGAGAGAGAGAGAGGTGGTGGATGTCGACTAAAGGCTGTAATCGCGATAAATCGCCACCCAATTGCAGGAAGTATAAGCAGGTGGAGGACACTGCTCCTCGTAAATAAAGGGCAGGCCGTTCTTCCTCGCAACAAATGTCACCGCCTCGCTCCTTCTTCTTCCGCGCCGTATTTTCATTGTCTCGTTGCGGGCGACGTTTGCGACTCGCGCCCACCGCTGACGAAGTAATCTTAGTCAACTCCCTCGGCCGGGCGCTTTCCAGCCTGCGGAAACGAGAGCGCCGTAAGTGAATTCTGATGCTGGAAAAATCTCCGCCTTTCTCCGCGGCCCTCTCTTTGAGGATATAACGGCTTCGATATTGCGCCCGGGAAATCTTTTATCCCTTCCGGAGGGGGGTGACGAGGAGGCAGCGTCGGCAACAGCGTTCTCATTATGTCTCTGGCCGATCAACGTGCGCCGTTGCCGCCGCCGCCGCCGGCCGAGGTTTCGTTTTTAATACCGTCGGGGAAATTCTCGTTGCGGCTCTCGGGTAGAAATTTATTATCGATCATGACGCTGTGCTTTGCGGCTTTCCCTCCGCTCCTTTTTTTCGCCTTTGTTCTTAGTGTCCTTTTTTTTTTTTTTTAATCGACGGCTGCTCCTGCCGCCGACGCGGGCTGATTCACCTTTTTCGCAGTCTTATTGCGCGGATTACGAGACTTTTATGAGAAATTTTACGGGGAATCTTGGTTTTGAATAATCCTGAGGTGGAGTCCCTGCTTATTTGGGTATTCCAAGTATAGGTAATAAACGATTCACGGATGTAAATAAATTTTCAGATATTTTTATATAAGTTTGCGCAATTTTTGTTTTTAAGAAAAAAAGACTACACTGGAGAGAAGTAAGTTATGTTTTCGTTCTTTCTTACGAACAGGTAGGAACACGGGCAGGATATTGCGCGCCGGATCGCCTGGAAAATGTATGCCTTAAAAAATCGCGTAGTATGCATATGCACTCCGTGAAAATTCTGCAAAATATGGTTATATAATTTTTGCGAGAAAAAGGTAAAACTTTTGTTTTCCTCTAAAATAAAATGCGTGGAAACCTCGTATTAAATCGCGTATCGTAATTTAGTTCTACTTTATTAAAAAAAAAAAAAAAAAGAAAAAATGAAGCACCGCTCTTGAAATTGTAGAACAAAAATTTCGGGTTTATTCATGAAACTCGGTGAATCGCGGCGCATGAAATATTTGACACACATAATTGTCGCCAACCCGCCCAAATTAAAATAACTTAATATTCCTCTTCGGCGCGTAAAACAGCCCCTCGAATCAATAGAATCTTTTCAATTTTCTCATAATAACAGGAGCTCGGGGATAAAATACTGTACAATTATTCGAAGAGGCAGCGATGCAAGAGCGCGAACGCGGCTGCGACGGAAGGCGAAAGCATCTGGCAAAGGGGCGCGCGGGGAGGGGGCATTAAAATTCAAAGAATTCAATTAGCATTCACGGGTTCTCCGCCCGCGATTATGCAAACGAGACGATTTGACGTTATGCCTGTCTCGGAATGTCTCCTCCTCGGATTTCCTATCTCTTTTTTCTTCCTCCCGCGCGCCTCTACGGGGAGAAGGGAGAGAGAGAGAGAGAGAGAGAGGGAGAGAGAGAGCGAGAGGGCAGATCGAGTGGTGCTAAGAGACGAGCTTCTGGCGGCTGCTCTCTGTGTTATTTCGAACGAGAAAGAGAGACGGCACGCGTTGAATGACTGATAAAATAACTAACGAGACCTGTCGGAGGCCTTTTTTCCGGCCTGCCGCGCTTGATGTTTTCGAGGGCCGCTGATAAAAGAAGGAGAAGGGGAGGGCGCACGTTAGAGAGAAGTATAAAGAAAAGGCTCGAACGTGTGTTTTTCATCTAGACTTACAAAGAGCCTCTAATGAACGCATCGCATCTGTCCCCAAAGCCGCTCGTTGCTCACGGTTATTTAAAGACGGACGATATATTCCCATTGAGAGCGAAAACTTGTCTTTCGATTCTCCCTGCCTTTGTTCCTTTGTTTTACGTTTTGATTAGGTTCGGCGTGAGGCTTTTATTTTAGGATGGGATAACCTCGATTTTTGAAATTCATATGCGGTATCGACGTACCAGATATCCATTTATTATTGACGAAGCGACCCTTATTCCGAACAGCAGTAAAAACGCTTCAGTCTTGCACAAAAATAAATACAGACTTTTTGTTGCATTTTCTATTCGTGTATTATTCAAACTCTCAAACAAGTAATTTTGTTCAAGCAAATTATTACAAATTAAGTCTATCGCCTATTGTCAATGTCCCCCAAACGCCGACAAGAATTAGAAATTGGTAAAATCGCGGCAATTCACCCGGGGTGAAAAGAAGCTTGAAAAGTTTTATCGCGTGACGGCTGCCTTTCAGTACGGTCAGATAAGCAATTAATAAGCGCATCGTCGTAAAGTCCCGCGAAAAGAGGATCTTCGCCCTCCGGCAAGTGTCCGCGATCAGTGCAGGTTGCGCCTGTCCTTTTATGCGTCCCCTCGAAGAATCTCAGCCCGGGAAAGTTGTTCCGCGCGCCTCTCGCCTCCTCTCAAACGCAATCAAGCTCATTGAATTTCGGCCCGTCTGGGGTGTTAGCGCGGCAATATTCGCTCGACGGCCTGTTATTTTTCTCATTACGTTCGCGCGCTCTCCTTCCCGTTTGGCGTGCCAACCCTCGGCGACAAAGCAGCTCCTCTCCTCGACTCGAAACTTTACGGGCTCGCGCGCGCGCGCGCCGGCTCTTTCGCGAGAGTTTAACCGGCATTTTTACCGTGATAAATGAAATTGTTTCGCGCAGCCTCGCGTCCCCCCCGCTTTCGCGCAACTTTTCGCAAACTTATAATCCGCTTGCGGTATGCACGCGAGCGCGACCCGGCCGCCGCCGCCGCCGCCGCCGAGTTCATGAATGTATTTTTTCGACGAGCGACTCTCTTTCGCTTTGTCGCTCGTTCCCCCCTTAGGCGGGACCCATACAATGCTTGTTCTGTTGTGCGCGCGCTCACGGGAGATTTCATAATGGGCTTAGTGTCAGCATGTGCGGCGTTATTAATTTTCGGACTGCCGGCGAGGCTCCCTCGAGAGCGCGCGTCGAAAGTAATTTCGCAGTTTTGCAATTCCTTGCACTTCTTTACATCGAGCGGGGGGGATGCTTCCTGTGCGCTTTGAATTTCGTTTAGGAAAGAGTTCAACTTTTGCGCATTCGTTTTGAAAGAACTTTGCCCAAGAATTTATAATGGAATTTTTTAAATCGCGTTATTTCAATTTTTAAATTATCCATCTTCGTCTGTCACTTTTTGCTGACGGGAAGCATTCGTTTGCATTATTGTCGGAGGGTAGCTCGCGAAGACGAGATAATGTAATTAAATGTTTCTCTCTCGATTCACGTTTCCAGCGAACTCAATCGCGATCGTTTGAATTCGAATTCTTCGAACAAATGAGGATTAAATGTTACGTCAAACAGCTCTGGCCATCTTGTTGTTTGTGCAGTGTGTCTCACTTTGATTACCAAAAAAGAGGAAAAATCTTATTCGCGAAAATGTGAATGTTACAAAGAGAATCGCGTTCTCGCGCCACGGAAATATTCGCAAATTCGAAAATGGAAAAAGTGAGCCAAAAGAATTTAATAGACATATCACGCAAATGGAAAAAACAGGTCGGCGCGCTTTTACAGAAATCGTAAAGTTAATCGAATTGGACGGAAAAAAGGATCAGTCACAATACTGGTAGCCGGCGTAATTTGCTGGAAGTAAAGTGGTCTCCTCCCAAGAGTGCAGTACGGCTTTCCCTTTCTTACCTTCTCTCTCTCTCTCTCTCTCTCTTTCCCTTTGCTTTTTTTCTATCGAGTGTTCTCGACCTGTTACATATATTCCACGGAAAATCAGAAATTTTCCCGGACAGGTTAAGGGATAAGAACGAGAAAGTCGGTCGCGCGTATATAAAGCTCCTCCCGCTGAAGCTCGTCGCGTTAAATCACTGCAGCTCCGAATTATCTGTAAATCAGATGATGGAGATGAACCGAGGCTGTAAAAAGAAGCGCATAAAATGGCGGCACTTGGGGAATTTGAATTTCAGCGTCAACCTTTACGGTCCAGTTTGTCATCCTTGAAGGAGCAACATTTTCGTATTTATTGACAGCTCGATTGTACTCTTAAAGAAAATTCATTTCAGATATTGGGAAATGTAACCGCAAAGATTATTGAAATTATAAAATACACCTCGGCTAAATAATTGAACTTTAATACGGGACAGCGGTTCATGATAAAGTTTTCATCAAGACTTTATGAAAAGTTGAAAGCGAGCTTTTAAGCAGATTTGCATGTCCGTGGAAAATTGAATATTTTTTATTTGGAGCGAAAATTTATGCCGGCGCGTTGCATCAGTTTTCTGCTGATGAGAAACTCTCCGGCGGATGGTTAATTTTTTTTCCAAGACGCGAGCCGCCCGCGAGCTTCGCTGGTAATACATTGTGAAGCATCTATCATTTTTACACCGGCGATAAATTTTGCTTAATACCGTTGTAGACGAATATTGTACGCGAAGCAGGCGCACGCGCCCATTAAAAGTTCTCAAGATTGTTTGAACATTTTTTTAATCAAATTTGCATTTGTCAGCGAGAAAAAGTATCGCGCTTCTTAGTCGTGGGGTAATGCCGTAAGGTAAATGCGTTGAGGCAAAGTTCATAATGTTAACGTAAAAAATTATTTTTTTAATAATAATGCCTAACTATTTGAAGCATTTTCCTGCTTGAAGAAAAATTATTGGATAACAGACTTTGAATCTTTAACTAGCCCATCGTTTGGGGGTCGATAAATTAAAATTCTAAGTTTTGGTTTAAATCAGATGTAAAGTTTGAAACGTGTAGAATGTAGCGCAGCATTAATCGATTGGTAGCACGCGGCGTAGTATTAGGTACAATACCACCGTGGATTGGAGTATTACAACGCAGCGGTAATGCTATGCAGCTGATGGTTGTCAGTTGTTGCTTTGATGGCTAAGCGTATTAAGCGAACAGTTGCGAACCTTCAGTTAAATTAATATCGAGCATGAATCATGAAATTCCTTATTAAAAGCAGTTGATGTATGTATTGTTAATTATAAGCATATTATTCAACAGTCGTTAATAAAGAAAAAAGCGAATTGTCCCTGTTTAATTTTATATTACTACACACTAATTTCACAGTACTTGCGTTACTACTTGGTCAGCTCAAATTGAAATGTTTAATTTTGGAGAAATAATTTAGAGGATACATTTTCATAAAACATCTCACATTTATACATGTAAAATTCTAGTTTAGATTAATTAAATTACATTTAAAATTAATAAATAGAAGTACAACATATAAAACAACAATTCTCCGTTCTATTAGCAATTATATCTCCAATTATTTTTCTGCACTATAATACGGGTTATGATCATTATTAAACTTTTTTCCTTTCTTTCTCTGTTGCAGTGTCCTTCGTAGAAATGTCTGGAGTGGCAGACAATAAAGTGCAATTGCCGTGTAACTTAGAATCTGAGTACAGCGATGCGGTGAAACTGGTACTATGGTATAAAGAGCCCAATAGTGAACCGATTTATGGGTAAGTCGGAAACATCGATCAACTTGGACTATTTCTCTTTGCTTGGGGTATTAGAAAATAAAAATTGATACGGTGTTACCGATTACTGAATCAATGATTACTTTATGGTACAACGCTAACTGGGTGGTCTCACGGTGACATTATACTATACTGGCACTATAACATATTCAACAATTCAGCGATTAAATTTAAATAATTTATATAGCAGCTCGGCTCGGTACTTTCGGCGCACTCGGTCTTGCGTCATATTTTCGATTAGCAATAAATTCGATATTTCTCGAAAAGGCGAAAAGTCAATGGGGCGAGTGTTTGAGTTAAAATTGCTTCTTATCGACCATACCGGTTCGAGCCAACAATTTATGTAGCTAAAAGCCACTCGTTCTTAACCGACAATGTCGTAAGTAATCGCGCTTTAAATTCCTTTGCCGGTGCGCCGGGCGGCGTGCAGTCGGCTCCAAGTAAGTTTAACCCTCCCCCCCCCCTCCTCCCTCAGCCCACTTCCACTTCCTCCGCCGTGCCGGGGACACAACAGGCGGAGTTGAGCCGCGAGTTTCCGTTTTGTGAGTCGTGAAATTTTCATATAAAACGACGACTGCCTCGAGACAGCGGCAAGTGAGCGAGCAAGCCGCACGCCGATGTCGTAGATTCTACTTAAAAAATGTAATAAGGTGTAAGATACGCGCCTCGGGCCTCGAGATTTGCTCTCTCATTCTTCTTTCTTCGCTGCCACGTAGCTACTTTCCTATGTGTAATCCGTCCTCGGCTTTGTCTCTTTTTGATGGAATACTTGAGCTTTATTTACGCAATAATGCTATGAATGGCCTTATTAATCTAAACATTAAACTTTTTTTTATGTTAAACCTGCTTTTTCAGCTTCTCTATTTCAAGCTTACGCTTTTTTTTCATACTGATTACAATTTTTCCGCGAAGCAAATCTCAAATTTCTTTTAATTTTGCTAATTTAAAATCGTGTAAGTGTTTGATTGGTTTACAGGCAACAAATTCCGTTTTACAAGCCATAAATGTCTTTGTGACTTAAAAAAAAAAGCGCTTACTTAAATATTTTACAGCCCACCTACTCTTACCATTTTATAGCATTTTGCTTAATTTCTGCACTCGCCTCGTTTCTTAATTCCCCGGCCAGGCTCCCTCGCGCTCTCTGGGAAATTTCTGCTACCTCGCGTCGCGGAGGAGAGAGGAGACGAGCTCGCATAACCCTCGTTTAATCCTGTTGCGTTACGCCGGCAAAGTTTAAAGTTTAAAGTCCGCCAAACAGTGGGCGAAGATTTCGTGCCACTGTGTCTTAAATTATTTATTGCGCGATGAATTTTCTGTGCTCGCGAGCGAGCGCGCCCGGCTGCGGCGCTTATCGCTCTCGCTCCAGGCATTTAAGAAAGTTCTGAGTGCCCCGCGCAAAGCTTCGCGAAAGAATTCTAATGGCGTAATGCACGTTCCGGCAGTCGACGTGCGGCGAGGCTGCTTAGGAGCAAGCGCCCGGTTGATTATACGAAATACTGCCAGTTTACGTGTAAGCTTATTAAAGTGCGAGAGCTTAATCTTTCAAAGATAAGAGTCGTCGCAGTAAAGTCTTCTGGAAATTATTCTCACTGCTTTAGCTAATTATTCGGCGTTCTCGGGAAGCAATTAGATTTAAGCAATTTTTTAATCGATGAAATTGCTCCCCCCCGAGTCGGAAGAATTTCAGAATTCATTTTTAATAAAATAATTTTTCTGTCAAATTACCCAATTTAATATTTTAGAACTTTAGGTATAAATTGCGGGTAATCAGCTCGTTATATATTACCCCTCCATTACAAACCCCAAGCTCGAGAAAGTTTTTACTCGATGCAAATTTTCCCAATCACCTGGCAAGAAAAATGCGCCCCCTCTGAAAAATAATATCGACACTCGTTATCCCCCTGTACCTGAAATAAGGCCTATTGCTTTACGATCGAACTTGACACTTTTTTTTTTCATAACTGCCTCCGCGTCGTCGATAAATTCCGAGCGGCGAAGCCAGTGAAAAGAGGGCTCGACTCGCGAGACTTTAGAAAAATCGAGGCGGAGAGAAAGCAGAAGAAGAGAGATATCTCACTCCTCCTTGGTCCCCCGCGTCGGTCTTCCTAAATAAATGCACCCCTCGACCTTGTCCCGGTCCGCTCTCCCCGGCTTCGCGTCCCCGCGGCCATAAAGCCGCGCTCGCGCTTATAAAGCAGCCGGCTCTCTCGTCCGGTGGGGGGGGGGGGGGGGGGGGGGGGGGGGGGCAGTCGCGAAACGAGCCGCGCCACCTGACTAGGTGTTCCTTGATTGAGAGTAATCTGTTTTGTTAATTGCAGGGTCCGCAGAGTCCCCGATAGCCTGCGGTCTCGCGCGGCGCTGCGAGTTCAGCATTACAAGCACACCACTGACGCAGCGCTGTATTGACCCCCTCGGTGAGCCGCCTCGCATTCTTCCAGTGCGGCCGGTGTGCGCCGTGGCGGCGCACACACGCAGACAGGAGCGGGGGGTGGGGGGGTCACGGGGGCAGAGTCACTCGGTTAACCGACTAATTGCAATACCGACGCGACTGCCCTCGCTCCATTTGTGCAACGGCTATCATAGATGACCGCGTGCCGGCGCGATTACCTCGTCCGAGGAGCGATTTATCTTGAACGAGGAGACCCCTTCAAGAAAGCGCGCGCGCGTCGTCGATAATTTTCGTTCAGCTTCCAGACGGAGCCGCGTGTAAACATTTTCCCGTGCAAATATTCCAAGTTGCCACTCGAAAGGGTTCGCGGCAACCATCAGGCAAGAGCCCACTACGGTTCGATGGAACCTAGAGCCCTGAGCTGAAAATCGAATGAAGGAGCAACGGATAGCGACTCACCGGTTGTGTACATGGCGACACCCTTCAGGGTAACAGACTCGAGTATCGCGGGCTCGCTCCTTCCCTTGGCGTTGACCGCGTAGAGGAAGAGCCGGTAGCTCCTGCCGGTGGAGAGGCCGGCCATCTCGATGGTGGGACCGCTCAGGCCCGAGGCAGCCACGGTCTTGTTGAGGATGACCAGGCCGTCGTCGTCGTCGCTCACCACCTCGACGTGGTAGCTCTGAATGGGCAGACCGCCGTCGTAGCCTTCGAGGCAGCGGACCAGCAGGCCCGTGCCGCTCGGCCGTGCCTGGCCCAGTTCCTCGAGCTCCACCGTCGACGACATCTCCGTGGCGGTGCAGTTGTGCAGGGAGTACGGCCGGCCGGCTGCTATTACCTGCAAATGGAAACGTCGGAGCTGTTACTCGGCCGATCGATTCGATTGCGTAACTTGATGGCCTTTGAGAAACGCCACGCCGAGAGTCCGGGTAAGATTTTATTCATTAAGTTTCTAGACTTATTGGTGCTCGTTATTGAATGTTGGGCTTTGCTGGAAGTAAAGATCGAGCTCCGCGATGTCGGGATTGCAATCAATTCAGTTAATTTGTCCTCGTTTGTGAAACGGTAATATTTCGGTAAAAGATTTTATTCGAAAGATAAATAGAAAAACGATTTCTGATTGCCCCTTATTAAAAAATTTAATTAATAGTAAATAAGAAAAAAGAATTGCTAAACCAGGAAAAATTTTACTTTGATTTCAGGTGTAGCTGTCGTTAAATTTTGAAGAAACCTGCTTAACGTAAATGAAACATTAATTTGAAAATCATGCTACAACGCGCCGCAATTACGCGTCAGATGATCGAAAATTTCCAACCGAATTATCACCGTGACGAAAAAACGAGCTCGCAAAATGAATAGCCTCGGAAGTGTTACAGCCCAGAATCACATCCACCCAGGCTCGTACATAAATTATCGTTAATTGAACGACTCTGTTACACGGCGAAACAAAACCTGCTTCCCAGACACAGCCGGCTTGGCGGAATCGCTTCGATAAGCAGAAATATTCCCCGCGCCGCGGCTCGCGTTCCATAAATTAAGAGAGAGCGCGAGCGCGCTCTTTGAGCAAAGTAATCTCCAGCTCGCGCACGCCCTAGACCCTCTCAGGAGCTTGCGGGCGTGTTCGAGCGCGAGGCGCCGCTTAAATCTTATCTCGGCGGCGGCGGCGGCGGCTCTGTAAATCCATAATAAGAAGGCCGTATAGATTTAGATTACCTGGAAGAGGCAGGGCGAACGCTGCTTGCCCACTTGATTGCTGGCCCAGCAGGCGACGGTCCCGTAATCCATTTCCGTCGAGGGCGTGTAGTTCATCCGGGAGCCGTGAAACTGCTGGTACTCCTTCAGCTGCGGCTGCTGCTGTTGCTGCTGCTGCTGTTGCTGCTGCTGCTGCTGCTGCTGCTGCTGCTGCTGTTGCGTCACGGGACCGCCGGTGGTCGGGGCCGTCGCGTGGGAGTAGCGCGCCTGCGGCACCTCCATCAGCTCGCCGGAATTATTGAACGTCCACTGAAAAGTCAGCGGGGACGGATGCGACTCGACCGAGCAGATCAGCGAGACCGTTTCCTGCTTGAGCGCTCCCACCACCACCTCGCTCCTGCCCTCCTTGCACACCGGCGCGTCTGAGATTGGAAAAAATAAGAGAGAGGGGCCGTTTAGCGCGGGGCAATTTTCCTTACCGGGCAAATGAGGCTGCCTCCGCTGATGATCATTTCCTTTTTTTTCTTATTCAAGCCATTACTACTTTGCCTTTTCAATTCAGAGAGTTCCTTTTGAATAAAACTTTATTTTATAATAGTTGGTTAGTTTAACTTTTACTTTGTACTAGTCGATATCCAAAAGACCACAAAAGTATTGCTTGAGAAAACAGCTTTTTAATTTACAAATGCTCTATTATTTTTAACTATTTTAACAGATTTTTTACTGAAATTCAAAGCAATTCCCGAGTATTGAAAAACTGAATTTATTGGAACGTTAAGTATTCCTAGTTTTTAAGAGTAATACTAGAGTAGAGTACTTTATAGATTAAAAAAAAAAAAAAAAAAGACAAAAGATTTCTGGCTCACTTGATAAAATCAATTTCGATTTGTAATCTGCCCGAGCAAAGAGCCCCGAACATTTACGGATATCATCAAATCTCATCTCCGCGGCGAAAGTAGTTCCCAGAATTTTATTCCACTCGACACCGATATGCGGTTTGGCTTATTCCGCATGCACGTAACGCGCACGTACGTACGTCCACAGGTACATCCTACGGATACACACAGACGGACTTACAATCTTAGAAGCGGCGAACGGCACCCAGGGCAATTCACCGGGTGCCAAGGGGAACTACCCCTGTATATATACAGACCGTACAGATATTCGAGCTTCGAGGGAGGTCGCGAGAGTTCGCCCCATTCCGCTCGATTCAATTGGCAAGATGCATTCGTTAACCGCGCAAACGTATATACGTCACTCGGAGCGACGCCGATTCCCGACAAAGTGGCGTGTTTCATGTTCACGGACCATCACTGCGCCGTTAAGCGCTTCTCGCGCGCCTCGAACTTGGCCGAGACACACTGCCAAGAAATCCGAGCTGATTAAAGGCGGAGCGGGTATTTTTGTTGCACCTACTGCCATGCTAATGGAGGGATTAAAGCGCGAAGAGGCGGCGGTGGCGGCCATCGAGTTGTATTGTCGAACAAGAGTTAAAATATATCGTGACAGCCGCAACCGCCAGACCAGAGACGGAGAGGGAGAGAGAGAGAGAGAGAGAGAGAGCGCAGCTCGGCCGTGTGGCTTAGCGCATTGCCAGGCAACGCTCACCCACACATGAATATTCAGCCGTGCGCTTTACATACATTGAATATGCATCGCGGTCCTTCCTTCCCTCTTAGGTCATTTACAAGATGAAGATACGAAGGGGAAGAGGTAAAGAGGGTCGGACGAAGTAGCGCCAAGGGGGTACTACCTATTTTAATAGAATATAACCCAAGCTCAGGTGTTTTTCGCGCGAAATCGCCTTGCCGCGCGTACCGGCGGCATTTAGATTTTTACCCCTCGAGCAATCCGAACCCACCCGGACGACAATGCGATTCCGACGCTTAGCGCGCACTGATTTTTTTCTCGCCGCGAAAAGTCGCCCTTTCGCCTTGTCGTGCCAGTTTCGCGGAAACTTTAAACTTCGAATTTTCTTCCGTCGCGCGTACAATAAACTTAAAATTAGCAATTACGAAATTAATTTTAATGAAAAACAAACTTGTAATTTAGATCGATTCAAATTTAACTTTGATCGAGTTAGCCGCTCTCAAAGGCCGCATCTTTATGATAATTGGCAATAACCGTTGAAGAAAGTTTTACGGAAACTTGTTTCGCTAAAAGAATATAATTAAATCTCGTCCCTCCGCGTTTCATAAATCAAGCCGATCAAATTGCTAATAGGAATTAAAAAACATAACTAATTCGGATGCAGGTGCAAACGCGATTATCGCCGCCTCGCCTCTCGTGACCTTAATGAGTTTCTCCTCGTACAGCAGGATACCCCAGCCCGTAATAAGGGTAAAAGCTCTCGGAACCGGTTATATATAGACGCATGCCGAAGAGTCCCGGGGCTTTACAGGCACGCGGGACGCTTCGCCGTAGACGAATTAACGATCACTTACACATGACGCGGAGGGGCACGCGGTTGCTAACTGTTTTGCCCTCGCTGTTGACCGCGAGGCACGTGTAGTCTCCCGCCGAATTTCGGGTTATGCCTTGAAGGACCAGCGAGTGATCGCTCAGGACGATTCCTAGGGTTGCGTTGTTCTTCAGCTCCTTTGTCTGAAACGTCGATAAGAATGTTTTTTTTTAAGAAAAAAAAAAAAGGTCAATGAAATCGCGGCGGGCCGGTGGCCGGCACTTTCGGCGAGTTGGATAAGGAGCGGAGCTTGCGAATTTTGCTTACATCCTTGAACCAAGAGAGCTTGTAGGCCTTGGGATTGGCGCGGACGATGCACTCGAAGTAGACGTCGTCCCCCTCCTTGATGTCGTCGGGATTCAAGGAGCTCCCCATCCGCAGGCTTACCACGGGTTGATACTGCACGTCCAAATGCCATTTATCCTCCAGAGCGCTGACAGGAATATTTGGATTCTCGGCCCTGCACGTGAGGTATTTGCCATCGTCGTCAATGCTCGGCACGAAGCGAAGGATGCTCAGGCTCTGATTGTTCTCCGGTGCATACTGCAATGCGAGAGAAAGACTTATTGACCTTTCCGACCTAGTCAAGCAATGAAGAGATTCTGGGCCAGACTAATACAAGACCCCCCACCCCCACCCCCCCTTCGACTAACTAGATGATTTATTATCGACCTCACCCCTTGCCCCCTATTCACTGCAGCCCATTCATCGCTCAGCCTTCCATCGGGTAATGGATAAAGGAACCGAATCCGGGAATAATTTTAAATATGCTTGCTCTTAAAGATATCTTGCTGCAGGTATACAGTTCGCCGGTCAGGATTAATGGTCCAGATTTATAATGACTTTTCAACGAGTTCTCTAGCAGAAATGAATAAATATCAACATTTCGAGTTCTAATTATTGACTTTTTGAAACATTCTTTCATAATTCTTTTTGACTTCGAGTGAAACTGTACTGCATAAACTATGTATTGTGTGATAAAAGATATATCGGAGTTTCTACCATTTGAAATTGCTGTATAAATCGAAGGTAGATATTATCACTGTATACGCGAAGCTATTTTTTACCGCAACAAACCATGCGCGTGCTCAGATTAGAAAAACCGATAATTTTAAAGCCAGCAGTTCGGCCTCCCGACCATATCATTCTAATCGCAAAGATAATTGCAAAGATAGGTTGTCGCATTAGCACCCATTGAACCTAAAGGATCAGCAGACTGTTTATTCCTCTTTTATGAGCTTACATACTTAATCCGCTTTGAAGGATTTATTTGTACGCTTCCAATGTACACAAAACCCGGTGGTTTTTGCTGGAACACTTGGAATAAATTTTTCTACCTCCTGCATTAATTACAAAAAAAAAAAAAAAATATCCCAAAAGCATTTGATCCACGAAAAAGATCAAAGTCTGCATCAAACACCATTGTTACGCGTAATAGGAAAACGCTGACAAAAAAGCTTAGCGAGATAATGGGAAATAAATGTATCATTAATGCATTATTTTTTACGAGACTAATCTCGGGAAAAAAATCTCCGCGGGAGTGATTAGCATAAAAAGGGGAAAGAAATACAAGATTATTAAGACGCCAGAGCAGGCGATGCTAAATAGTTCCGCTCTCCTACGCTTTCATTATGGAAATCTTATTCCCCGTTAGATAAGGGCAAATATCGTGAGCTTCGAGGAAAAAAAAAAGAAAAATCTGATTACCGAAGATAAGAGGGACAATGACGGAGTTGCACTCTGGAAAACTCTTTTTGTTCCCGCCCGACGTCGGGACAGCGAGGACCGTCGCGCGACAGCTCGACTAACATAGCGGCAATGGCATCGTATATACAGTGTTAATTATCAGATAAGACTGAAGGAGCCAACTGTAAAACCTTGAAGGCGTAACGATACCGTCCTTTATTAAACTACTTATCCGCGCCTTCATACATTTATAATTTTACGGGTACACGTTGCCTTTATCAAGCTATTCATTTGCAAATTTTTCTTCAAGATGCTCAAAAGCCTCGGCTGGGAGGTTCGTAAAAGTTCTGCGAATTAATTTTACCGCTCGAAAATGGAAGCTGATTAAAATTTGGAACTTGACTCTACGGGCGTCCGCTTTTGCCGATAAATAAAATATACGTTTTTCCATATGTATGAAACGCGAAATCCGTCGATAATCTTCATTCATCAAGTAAGATATTTTAAGGTCTCCCCCTTTTTATCGCTGAATGGCAGTGTATCCAAAGCCCTGGCGAGCACATAAAAATTCCATTTATTGCGCTTCCTTTGTCCACGGTGAAATATTACCCCTGATTTTTACGGTCACTAAACAAACAAGACTTTCGTAACGCGAAAACTTTATACTTCGGATTAAGGGATATAAATTGAGTCGATTGAATGAGGATCACGAGGCAAGGAAAGCGCGAGTACACAGAAACGGCATAAAAAGCTCTCTCGCAAAGAAAAAAGCCGAGGCGAGGAGGGAGAGAGGTATCAAAGAAAGTGGGTCTCTCGCCGCCGAAAAAAAAGAGGGAAATCGGGAGAAAGAGAATATCAAAAATGTAGCATTGTGCTCCGTCTCCGATTGATTGATTGCAATTGGCGAAAATGTACAGTGGAGCGGTGCGCGGGGAAAGCGGCAAGCGGGACGGTAACGCTTTCCTTTGACAGTCTCTGTGTGCATTGGTGGAAGGAGGAGGTGATGGTGTAGGTATAGGGCCAGGCTACCTGTCAAGTACATTAGCGGGATAAAATCGATCCGCATCTCTCTCTCTCTCTCTCTCTCTCTCTCTCTCTCTCTATCCCTCTCGTTCCCTCCGCCGAGGCTTTGGTCCCGAGTGATGTGCGCGAGTGGGCGGAGATGGATGATGATGTACGGCGAGATTGAACGCTAATAGAGTAAGTGGTACATCGAGCGAGGTTTCGCGCGTACGCGGTTCGACGAGCGTAATGCCGCGCGGGAAAAAAAATTTACCAACTGGTCCTGGCTAAGTTATTACGGCCCTAATTGTTGCAATCTCTTCTTGCCGCGGATGGAGCGTCGTTGCGGTGGCATTGCTCAAGCGGACGAACTGCTTGGATGCCATTTTTAGAGGTTTCAGTTTATTTTCAAGAAAATCGAGGTATTCGTCGTGCTTTTTGCAAAATTATTATTTCGTTGATGACAAAACAGCGGTGTAAAGATGTATGTATCTAAAGACTGACATTTGCATTTGAACCTGTGTACATTGTTTAATTAATCGAGATATGGCGCAGATCGTTTATTTATATGAAATATGTTCACAATAATAATTATCATTCAAAATAAATTATAGAACTACATTATCTGTTATTTAAGTTATAGACTTTCAAACAATTGCTAAATGATGCAGATATAGCTTAATTTGGCCAAATATTGTGATTCACTTGGTCACCCACTGAGATATTTTTTCACAATAAATAGGTTGCGTGTTATATCGCTTATTATCAATTCAATTTATTTATAGACGTTTATTATTAGATCTAACTCTGGTCAGTACTATTTACGCGAAATACTTACGTTTTTCGTTTGATTGCTGTCAATCCGTTTGTTGGCTTTCCACCAAGTGATTACCGCAGCAGGCCTCGAACCAGAACTGCGGCACTCAACTTCGTACTTCTTGTCAGCCAAAACCCTCGGCTCCTTCGTCAGGATTTGCACGTTTAGTGGTTTTACTGCAACAAGAAATTATTTTTTTAAATATTTTTTTCCCAACTTGATATATATATGTTTTTTCAATTATAATTTAACTTTATCGTACACAGACGCGTTTTATCACTCTGTTTGTGTGAAAATTAAATTTCTGAATTTTTCGCGATAAAAAAAAATCAAGATAATTGGCATAGTGGATCGACAAACAAACGCGTTATAATTCTTTGTTACAAATCACGCTTTTTAAACAGTTGATGAAATTGCCACAGTAATTGCGTACAATTATGTGTACGAGAAGACTAATTAGTTTACACGCGTAATCGGCAATCAGTTTCATCGGCGCTGTGCGCAGCCCGGCGTAATCAAAATAAATAGGCGCGCGCGCGCACTGTGACTGCAGTTAAAGAAAAAAATTATGCAGCAAACTGATTAATTTAACAAGAGGCGACTTCTGTATCGCAAGCAGCGCTGAATTCGTTTTATTTATATACACCTTAAGTACCAGCTGTTTTATTAAGCAGTGAAATATAACTTATAGTTTGATAAAAGTTTGCTGCCTATGTTTAGCCTTGCCACTTACAGTCAAATGATCGAGGTTAGGTTCTACCTCGGTGCTAATGTTTTAAATCGTCCTATATGCATAGCAATTACTGATAATACTTTTAAAACATTAGTCGATTTAATATGAATACTCTTTCCGTTTAAGATTTTCTGTATTCCCAGTAATATGATATTAAAAACTAAAATACGTTAAATTGAAGCTTTTTACGACAGCGAGACTAAATACAATAAAAGATTCAATGTAAAGGCAAGTAGTAAACAATTTTCCCGAATAATTGATTGGCTTAGCAAATAATTTCACTCGCGATAAAAAAGCTGCTATAACAAATCTTTGGTTAACGAAGGCTGCATCGCGGCGATCGACTTATAGAAACTGTTTTCCCTATTCGTCGAGGGGGAGCTGAGAAGAGAAAAAGCACAAGTTGGCCAAACGTCGGTGATGAAGCCAAGAGCAGCAACAGGAACAGGCCGTAGCGCGGTTAATGCGATTGTACGGAATTCGAGCTATCAAGAGGGTGCGGAGCAAGCTCCTCTGATCGACTCGGCTCCGAGGCGGAGAAACGCGCGCGGCACGCTCGTGTCTTCGGAAACGAACGCCGAGGGTGCTGCTGGGCATCGCGTGTCGACAACCTGATTGCCATTGGTATTTTAACGGCCGACTCTCTCTCTCTCTCTCTCTCTCTCTCTCTCTCTCTCTCTCTCTGTGTAGACGCGTATAGACAAGCGGGCGGCGATGCTATGTACGAGCGAGCGTCCAGGAAATACGTACGGGGCTATTTCTTGATCAGCGCCGCCGCCGCCGCCGCGATTGTTCGATTAACTCTTTCGTGCAAGCCGCCACCCCGAGGAGAAGCCGGGATTGACGGGAAAAAGGAAGTGGATGTCCTCAACAGGTGAATCTAATGAACTCGCTTCTGAGAATTCGAGCCGCTTCGAGGAGCGACGCTCGCGCGCTGTTTTGACATTCTTTTATTAGAATATCGATAATCGCGATACTCAAGGGGAGAGATTGAGCTGCAAAAATAAAATTTTGCTCGCAGGGCCAATTAAGTATTAAGAGCGAATTGTATTCGCGATTGGAAGATCTGTCATGCATGATCGTAACATCAAAATCAGGAAATTTCTCCCGGCTCGCCAAAGCTGCACAGCTGTTGGTGTACATCTGCTTACCGGGTGGAAGTTATCTGGATGGAGGTCGTATAACTCTTGATGCATTTTGCGGAACAATAGTCATAAGACTAGTAATATCTTATATAAAAAAGAAATAAATGTATACGTTTACGAACCAACAAATAAATGTCAGTTCAACACAGTGCCTTCGTAAATTTTGCAAACTTTTATCAATTTATCGGATTTGACGTTGTCCCGAAAAAAAAGAATAAAAAAAAAAGATCAATTTCCGTTTTATAAATTAATTAAAAAAAAAGGGATTATCTTCAGATCGAAAAATCGAAAGCAACACAGTTCCAACTTTCCGCGATTGACACGCCAAAAGTAAATATTTTCGGAATTAAAACGTCCGCGTTACCTATGATTGGCTGTCGGCTTCTCGGCTTTTTGAAAGCCCCCAACTAAACTTTACGTATAAACTATCAAAGCCGGCGGCCGTCTCTCTCTCTCTCTCTCTCTCTCTCTCTCTTTCCCTCCGTTATGGAACGTGTACGTACATAGACTCCGCGGGCACACGTATACGACTGGCGTGCGGAACGCGCTCCGCGGATCGATGCTCCGGGCCGTTGCTATTGCCGCTGCCGGGCGTCGCGTCGCGTACACATCGACGTCGACGAATTATTACCGGTGAATTTAGTATCGTTCACTTCCATCGTCAGAGGGCCTTAATTGTCCCTTCCCTTTGCCCCTCCCCCTTCCCCCCCTCCCGGCTTGTTTGCATAATTATTATTCCTATATTACGTCGGCGCGCCTTTCAAAGAGAGCGAGCGGACGAGGTGGGCGAAATTATTATTATTCCCGTGTATTTTGCACCGGGAGTACATGCACGGAAAACACGGCCACGCAAAGTCGCGCCAACATTGTCCTCGATTTTCTCCCGTTTTCGAAAAAAAAGAGAGAGAGAGAGAGTGAAAAAAATGAGAACGATACCGCAGCAGTGCGCCTCGACAATCATTTTTATTAAAAGGCGCGATGCCGGTCGCGCGCGGCGGCGGCGGCGGCGGCGCGTTTTGTCAACATCCATTTAGAGCTAAAATATAATCACCGACGAAGATGAAAGAAACAAATGTTGTTCGGGCGTTCGTCTCTCGCGCGCGCATTAATTCCGTTGTGCTCGATTCGCGCGTCGCCCACCGAAATTGGATCGTATAATTTTCGAACGCTCCGCGAACTCGTCGAGCGCATTTGCGAGTGGACATTTTTTGTTTTTCAAATATAAAATAACGGATTATTCGAGATAAAAAAAGCGGGACGCGAAATTCTCTGCGAACGCGCGCCCCGTTATCGCGAAAAGTGGAGCGCGCGCGCGCGCGCGGGTTTAAAATCCATAAAGCCGCGTTCGATTTAAATATAACATAAATAATTTGCGCCGACGTCTTTTTTTACGCCTGCGTCGGCGTAACCGCGACTTAAACGCGCTTATCAAGCTGAATCTTTATAGCAGGCGACGTTTTACACGGAATCTTTAACAAAAAAGCTTGCCTTCCCTTAATATTTTTATCTTCGGGGTAGATCGCGTTGCAGGCGTCGTTAAAAGAAAAAAAAAAAAAAAAAAAAAAAACACGGAAAGAGCTGCTCGCCCTCGAGAAAATTAGCGTATAAACATCGAGCGCTCGGGGTAAAAATAAATCGGAGAGGGAGAGAGGAAGTACCAAAAACTTTCCGAGACTCCACTCACGGCAGTTCTTGAAAGTTCGGTCAGTCGCGCGTAAAAAATTGATTGCACAGTCCGACGGCGGCGCGTGTGACGTAGAGTCGCCGGCCTTCTTCCCCGCGCCTACATTTTTCCTCGGGCTCTCTTTCGCCGCGAGCTCATAATACTCGCGCGCTCGCCCCCCGGCGAAGAGCGAATTCCCGCGCAAATCGGACGCGTGCGGCGGCCGAGATCACGCGATTCTCTGATCCGTCTTGCGGGAGAGGCGTTGCCCCTTATCTCTCGGCTATCGCGCCTAACAGGTTCAGCGCGCGGGCGAGAAGTAGCCTTTGGCCATTGCGCTCTTTCCTTCCGCGCGCGCGCGCGCGCCGCGTCTTGTCCTCTCTCGCCGCCGAGCTACGGGCAGAGGCGAAAACAGAGACGGAAGGCAGGGAGGAAGGGAGTAGACGGCACGTGTGACGTAATGTGACGTGGTTCACGCACGGCGAGCGTTATCGCGCCCCAGCCGCCAGACACGGCTTTCTGTTCGCCGCTGGATAATTCTCGGCTTTCCCACCGAAATACTCGCCTTAGGCGTGCTTGAAAATACCTCGCGGGATTTGATTTAATTTCTGTCTTTCTCTTCCTTCCTTCCTGCCTTCCCTTGCCGCTTCCCCCTCCCCCCCTCCCCCACTCACTCACTCTCTCTCTCTCTCTCTTTTAATTTCACTCGTTACTCCGACTTGTGTGCGAAATATAATGGATTAAGTTTCCAAACTAAGTGACAATAAGGTTTGAAGTTACGAATTTCAATTTACCGTATTTACACTGGATTGTCGCTTTAATACTAGGGATTAAATGTTGAAATAATGAACGCAATGGATATTTTAATGCAACTACATATGGATTCAAATAATTGCTATACGAGTGTCTTACATGTTTGTAATGTTATTACGACGATGAAACTGTAAATATGTTTAATAAAATAATTTACTTACTTAAAAGTGTTATTTTAATGTAAATCCTCGACATTTACATTCTACTGGTTTTGCTAAGAACCATTGCATAATTTAAATTCCAAGTACCTTCACTCGAGAGCTCATCATTTATTAAGCAAACATAAATGTCGAAAATTTTTGTAAGAAAAAAAAATAGACAACACTTTTTCAGAAAAACTTTATTTATTTGTAAATTTCACTATTTATAATGATATATGGAATATTTTCTGAATAAAATCTACTTTTAAATATGTAATACTTTATACTTTTCTTTTACTCTTTCTTATACTTTAAACCATAGTTGTTTACTTGTTTCCGAAGCATACCCGAATAAGAATCGCTTACGGATAAAAGCCATAATCTCCAGCGTATAATTTCTACGTGTCGTAAACTGTTTCATAAATGTCAGACCTAATCCGTTGAGAAATATAAAAATTCCGATTAACGCGAACATAACAGGCATGCCAGAACTGTCAAGTATATTCCATGCCAAAATTCCATAATAGTTTCAAAAGAAATCTCGGCTTCGCCGCTTTCATTCACCGAATGTCCCACTTAGAAATTCGAAAGAGGAGCGAATTTCTGAATAATGCATAACCCATCCATCTACTTAGCGGGATACTAATCTCGAAAAAAATGCCAACTTATCCGCGCTGACGGTATACAAAGTGCGTAAAATTGCGGAATGCGCGATGGCCTCCCGAATTTATTCTTTTTTAAATTTTTATTTAATATGACGACTAATTATAGTTATCGAATGCTCCGTCAACATTATGATAAAGTTTAATTTAGAATATATTTTCAGAAGAGCGATATTGAGGAATATGATTTATTTACTTAATGCGCTTTTAAATTGAAATAAAAAGTGGATACTCTGCACATTCTATAAATACTTTAATTAGCATTAATTTAACCGAGTAAAAATATAGTTATCTAAACTGTCAGTGCAAAGTGACTTCCGATGTACGTCTTCAGTAATTTATAACGAAAATAACAGTGTAAAATACATAGTTAATAGAGCTGCAAAATAGCAAAATGCACTGCACAATTATCGCGAAGAACGAAATATTCCTGCAAATAGAATATAAAAGCGAACTCACAATTGACGTCGAGCGTGAGGTGAACGGAAAGAGGAGGCGCCAAATTGGTGTTGCTGGCCTGGCAGACCAGCTGGGCCTTGAGATGCTGCCTGCCGATCTTGGAGTAGCACAGATGGTTGAGCGTCTCCGCGGAGTCGGGCTTGTGCTCGTACGACTCGTCGATGACGGTATTGTCGAGGAACCAGGTGAGCCGGGGTCGGGGCTTGCCGCCCCGAGCCTGGCAGATCAGCTTGACGTCGCTGCCCTCGTTATAGCGCTTCTCCAGTTCCTCGATCGGCCGCTTCGTATCACCGTCGAGGATGACAGGCTTGCCCGGCGGCTCTGAAATACGTATGTGTTCAATTCAACGGAAATTCGGGCAACCCCTCTGCTTTTGCCGATCTCCAGACCGATTCTTGCGGCGAATAATTGTGCCCTTCCGAGCGGGCAAGATATTGGATCGTAAGTATTCTGCCATTGGATAAGGAGAGAATGTAACTTTTCGGCAAATCGCTTTTTTACTTTGTTCATTTGAATAATACCTACATTTCTTCCTGAGGAGTATTTTAAACATATATTCTGAAAAGCGTTTGAAACTTAAATCCGCTTTGAAAAATATAGATCATTAAAGATTTAGCAAAGTTATTTGACTTTAAATCCGAGAAGTCAACGTAAATTCCCCGATTCCATGTATTTTAACACATTACTAATCCAATCTTAGACTCTTTAGAATTAATAGAATAATGAAGATAAAATAGTCACTAAAGTGCAGAGAATTTAATTTCACAATGAAAAACGAGGGGGTCTGCAATCCAAAGCCGCTCTGTCTTCCTCAAAGGCTTAAATTTGCGCGGCGGAAAAGAGAAACTTACCAATCACAGTCAAATTTATCTTCTGATTTGTCGTGGGTGAGTTGACAAAGTCCACTCGACACCTGTAGAGTCCCTCGTCCTTAAGTTTGAGCTCGTTGATACTCAAGTGAGCCGGCTTCGTTGCCGTGGTGAAGTAAGCCCTACGTCCCAGAGCCCGTGGCGACGACCAGCGAAGCGCGTCATTAAATTGTCTGCCGTTCCGCAAGTCAAACCTGAAACACGGAATTCGCATTTTTCAGGACAGAGCTTACGGCTGTTTTACGACATTTCCCGAAACTTTAGAGGGGTATTTTCGTCGATGCTCGTTTTACGTTTGGTAACGAGTTTTTCCGCGAAAAAGTACCTGTGAACTTGCTGCGATACTGTGTTTATTAGTTTTTTTTTTCCCCCCAAACTTTGAGCATTTGCAATAAAAAGAAATGAGAAACAATTAGATAAATTAGCCATTTGCGATACTAAAGTTTATAATATTCGAGGTAAAATGTGCCTTAAAAATCGAAATTATTTAAAATTATTTCACATTTAATAATTTCAAATTATTCAGTACATTATTTTAATTGCGATAAGTATAATGGACTTTAACCGGCCTAATCGAGACAGCGATGAGCTTAAATTTCATCGGAATTTTGCTTCCGGGACTTACAAAAGAAAAGTATGACAATGAGATAGAATAGAAATAGTAACTGGCAAAGTGGAAAGTGGCGAGGAGGGGCGCTGGTGGAGGAAATCACAGTCGAAAATTTGACGAACCGCACAGCGCCCCATCCGACTTAATCGGGCAAACGGGCTGAAACGTTCCGCGAACATCGGAATGATTCTCGTGCAGGAGCAAACGATCGTTCCCCGTAGACAAGTCAGACTCTAACCTGGGAGTTCGAATGTAGCGGCGGCGGCGGCGGCAGGGCTGCAGGGGGGAGGCAGGGAGCAGAGGAGCGGACTGGCGATTGCCATAGGATTATAATCTGAGCCAAAGGAGGCAGAGGAATCGCACGAGAGGATTATAGCGAGCCGCCTGGGGCCCATCACCGTGCGTGATTGCATATTAAGCATCCTGCGCTCCACTGGCACCAGAAGAGCCAGCCAGCACAGAGAGAGAGAGAGAGAGGGGGGGGGGCGGCAAACGGGCGGGAAAGAGAGCGAGAGAGGCATTCGATCTAACAGGTGTAAGAACGCGCAAGATGAAAAGAGAAAGTTATACAGAGCGAGGGGTGGGGGCGGGGGAGGGAAGGCGAAAGAGCGAGAAAGCGAGAGGGAGAGAGGGCTGGAATTCCTCGCGAGCGGCTAAAAGTTAAATTGCGTTCCAGGAGTGCTCTGCGCGCGCGGGAGTTCGGATTTCCGCTCGTGACTGAGTATTCCCAAAGCCCTCGCTGCTCCGAGAGAGCGAGAGAGAGAGGGAGAGAGGGAGAGAGCTGCAGCTCGCAGTGGCAGCAACGCCGGCGCCATTGACGTTGAAATACGATTTAATTCCTCCACTTCGCACTTCCGTTGCGGAGCTGCGCGCATCGCGAGGAAGCCTTTCCTCGAGCCTCTGTGTATATAAGTGCATACACCAGGCGCGACGATGCCGCCGTCGCTTCTTCCTACCTCCCTCCCCCAGCGATTTTCGACCGGCGCGAGGATGCGAACACCGGCCGCCGACCCGACACGCCTCCGCCCGACAATTTTCGGCTATCGATTCCGCGATGCGATCGGGGGTGTTAACTTCTTTCCCCCCCCCCCCCCCAC
>UCOM01001480.1:0-40453 GCA_900474385.1 Ormyrus pomaceus
AACAATGCAATATACTTCCGCCACTAACACAGAACTTTCCTAGCCTCCGATTCCTCATCGAAAAACGCCCGAAACCCCTTAAAAAAAACCCGCGAGCAGGAGAAAAGCCAATTTTCAAACGATCGGCCAAAAGCAAAAGAAGAGCCCGCCACTCGACCCATTCATCCCCGCGCGCACAAAACGTCCGAACCGATCTCCGTCCCCGGCGATTCGGCTCCCTCGCGTTCGCTCACCTCGTCGGAGGTGCGATGCGCGCGCGCGCGCTCGGCGCCGAGGTGCGCGCGGCGGTCCGGCTGCAACTGGCGGTGTCTCTCGGTGGCGCGCGCGTGACTCGCTCGGCGCGCATATGCAGGCGGCCCAGGCGCGCTGCCGTGGCAACCTGCACTTTGCCCGAGCGAGCAAAGCCGCGCGCCGCGCGGGGAGGAGGACGCGTATGTATATCCTCCCGGGTGATTCGCGCGCGCAGAAAATAGGAAAAAAAAAACAGAGGAGGAGAGACGATATAATCTGGATCGGCACGCGATTTCCTGGAGAACCGAGAGCCACGGCTTTTGGGGCCCGGTGTGTATAACGATTATGCGGGGCGTTTAATTAAGCATCCCGATGCCCGAGGCGAGTAAATCAACGTCCAGCTGTTGAGGTAGATCGATGCCTCGTTTGCTCGAGAGGGGCTGTAAATTCGCGGAGTCGCTGCTCGGGTTGGTCGGACGGCCTCTTTTTTTTATAGGGCGCCGTAAAAACCGAGGCGACGAGGGTGTAAAGTGGGGTGTTAGGGGTTAGACTTGCTTTGCATAAGCTGGGTAAGAGGATTTTAGACGACGAATTTCCCGGGAAATTCGCGTCCGAGTCGTTGAAACTTTTATTTGGAGTTTATATTTTGAAGGATCAATTACGATTATTAATGACGGTAAATAACGAAACTCGATAACTCTCGATGACGTTCTTGAAAAAGTTGCCTCGGTAATTTATAGACTGATTATAGTTTCAATCGAGCCCCGTCGGAAATCGATAAATTATAATTAACGTAAAAGGAAATAGAAACATGAGCTCGAGAGTTAACATTTCCCAAACTTCATTTGCGTCGTACGCGACGTCAAAGAATCTGCATTCGTATTCTACCTCACGTGCATCCTTTGTACAAATATCTACCTCTCAATCAGCGACGTATAAATTCAATGCGGCATATTCATGCGCATGTTCCACGTCGGCCGTTTTTTTGAACGTAACGTAAAAAGCCCAACCGCAGAAAACCGCTATATTTTACCAAGAAGCAAATAAATCAACGCAAAAATCGTCCCCCGCACGTATTAATCAGTACGATTGCTTTTTATACCGTGCAAAAAAGACATCCGTCCACTTCCCTGGAACAGCCGCGTCGTCATCGTCAACGAGTGTTAGCTGGCAGCTTCGAGATCACGGGGTCAAGATGCAGCGGCGCGTTCGTTTATAATCTCTCCCGGCTCCGCTTATCACCGCCGTAACGCCGAAGGAGTAAAGCGCGCTATTAAAATCGTACTCCCGACCTGTTTACACGAGCGCGAGTGTACATTCGATCTAAATGCGCTCGAACTGCCGGCGTAAACTGGCTTTACATCCCCCCCGTACTTTGACGCGGGCGTTCGTTTATTTCGTTATTGCGTGTTACCGATCGATTCTCGAAAGCTTTCGGAGCGTAGCTTTTTGCCGCGTTTCGAGGGTAAACGGAGGGACTTGTTTATCCATTGCGGGAGCGCAGCAGTTTTTTTTTCGCGAAGAGTGGAAGGTTTTGTTTAGCGAATTTAGTTAACTATAAAGTGCGGGATTAAGATGGGTTTCAACGATAAATAATAGATGGAAAATAAGAGCACGCGGCTGATTGAAAATTCTTGATGCGACCTGGTAGTAAATGTTTAATAACCCTTTTACACTATAGTAAGGAAAACAAAGGCTATTAAAATAATTACGCAAGCATTACAAAAAAAAAAAAAAAAAATTACCGCGATAAAACCGCACCACCCGAAGCATCGCCACCCCACCTGCGGGGTATAAAAAAAAAAACTTCCAGCGTAATTCGAAAACCGAACGGCGAGACAAAAGTCGTCGCGCGTCGATCGTTTCCGCGTCGTGCGAGCCATGCAAACGAGGTTCGCGTGCAAACGCACAATACCATCGGCGGCGGCGGCGGCGGCGCGCCGAGAAATTGATTTCGCAATATCGCTCGACGAATCGGATTCGGTATTTTCTGACTCAGAGAGAGAGAGAGAGAGAGAGAGAGACGTGAATCATCCCGCATAATTACTTGCACTCTCCGCGAGGCGCGACGATCGGAATTGCACGCGGAAAAATTTAAACGCTCTCGATTCGTAAGAGCGCCGCTTTCTTCTTCTAAATGGAGCTGTTTTGCGTAATAAGCCGGAGAGGATATAAATTCAGTCCGATGGACGGGAGGGACCGGCTGGCGAGCTTAACGGTTGGTAGGTATGAGTAAACATTTCATGCGCCGGTAATGTTTGCGGGGAAGGGGGCAGATCGCCGGGCTGACTGTCCCGGGGCGCAACGCACTTAAATTATCATATTTCACTCCGGGAGATTATTTTTCTGCCGGGGAGGTTTTTAGATTGTCTATTAGCGGTCTCCTTGCTTTCTTTGGGAATATTACACGGGATATCGAAGTTTATTATCTTTCTCGTTTGAGGGAACAAAGGTTGAGGACCTAAAATGAAGTAGCGCTCATTTTAATAAAAGATGGTTATAAGGATACTTATCAAGAATTAGATTTTGAGAATGTTTTGAAATTTCGGTAACTAAGGCAACTATACATATAACTTTCTGCTAGCAGGCACGTCGCTAGCAGAAACAACCCTATCAGGCGTTTCTGTACGACAGAACAACTGAATTATTACTCCAATGAATAAGTCAACGAAAGAAGTCCGTAATACGACGTGCAACGGACGTAGGCTCACTGTGGATTACATCAGCGGCGACGCAAACGAGGGAAGGCGAGCCTCCCCGCGAAGCAAATTTAATCAGAGCCTCCGAAATTCTAAAAATAGCCCGACCATAATTGCGATTCCGAACGGAAACAATGCCGGATCTTTCCCCAACGAGGCCGCGTCAGTTGCGAAAGTGCAACTGGGACGAAACTATGTGCGGAAAAACTCCGATAGCTCGCTGCTCTTTTCAAAGGCAGCACCGCGCCGAAAGATCCGCGAGGCAGTTTATACATACATATATATAAAAAGTGGTGCACGGAACAATATGCCCCTGAAAAGTTTTCCTCGCATTCGCCGAGTCCCCCGCGGTCTTCCCTCGGCCTGACCCTTCCGACGACGACAACGACGACTGGTGCGCAAAAACGCACGCGACGCGGAAGTTCCGCTCTCGTTTTGTTTCGAAAAGGGAGACACTGGCTGCTTCGTCACTTGGGCTCTATTAAAATTCGTGACTTATCGCTCCTCCTAGGCCCGTAATTAATGGAACGCGCATACATCTAGCCGGGGCTTCGGCGCGAAGCGATCAATCACAAAATCAATATTGTATAAACTGTAAGCTTATTAAAATTTTTGCGCGCGGCTTTTTCCGCGCGACCGAGCTCGCCGGCGGTCCATCCATTTCCTCGGTGTCGCGCGATGGCTTCGATTGGCATTATTAACGAGAATCTCGGGAGAATAATTATCGATGATCATTCAAGCTTGGGAGAGCTTACGGCGGAGAGCTCCTAACGGAAGTGAGGACTCGAGGGGGGGTACAGAAAATTTTCGCACACATCGTCGATCGCGGGCGCGGTAAAAATTTTTTCCGAGCAAAGCCGATTAGCCGGTTACGTTCGAATAGATCACTTGAGTGATCGCGGATCTAACGGAAATTCTCTGTCTTCGCGAGTGAGAGAGAGAGAGAGAGAGAGAGAGACGAAACAGCCGGTGCGAACAGGAATTTTCCGTGGGAAGGAATTTCCGTTAGTACAGCTTCGTTTACACCGAAGCCTGCGCCGCGATCCTCGAATCTCGCGGCTGCGATTTATTTTAATTTCACGTGCGGATGATCTTTAAATTCGAAGGGGAAATGATCTATCGCGCTTTAATGCAAATGCGCTGGGCAATTGATTAAGGCGTTCGCCGCCGAGGTTGTAATTATGTCGTGTATGATGGGAGAGCTGCTACGAAATAACGTAAACGAGTAATCCGACGCCGTAAATAACAGTTTTTAATTGAGCGCCAAGTTTTGCGTAATCGCGCGCCGCTGTTACAATAAACTTTTTTTAAATTACTTTTTGCCCCGCTCAGTTTTCTCAAATCTGGGAAAAAGTTTCGCTTGCGACACAATTGATATAAAACTTCCTGAATTACTTCCCATGTCGGTATCGCGAAAAATCTGGGAATCGTCTCACTCGCGATTGACAATGGCGTTTACGTAAGTCAATCTATTTATTACTACCTTTTTACACGACGCGCAATTCGCAAGGGGCCTCCGCGGCTAAAAAATATTTAACAAACGACACGCGTACAACGCGATAAAAATTTGATTCCTCAATAAAAGCGAACATTTCGCTCTTTGATCGATTGAGCTTTAAAAAAAAAAAGAAAGAAAAATGGGTCAAGCACAGGTAATAGAAACTGCTCGCACAGCACACTGTCCCTGTAACGCGAAACGCAACGACCGCTCGATAAAAGCCCGCGCCGACTGAGCGTCGAGACTCTCCTCTCGAAATTCAGGCAAAAGCATCGCTGAATCGACGAGCGAAAAGACCAACAACGAAAAGCCTGCCTCGCCATCCCATCCCGGGCAAGCCGATCCTCCGACGTTTAATTAAAGCCGGGCTCTCTCTCTCTCTCGAGCTCGGAGAGAATAAAACCCAGGCCCGACAATTGGCTCGCGAGCAGCGCACAACGAGCAGCTCGCGGCTGCGGCACACAGGTGGGTGTACGAGGGGAGGGGAGGTTGCGAGTTTCCGGGCAGACGGTCGCCATGGTTTCCGCCGCTTCCGGATCGGGCCGTTACCTCCGTGAACGCGCGCGCGCGCGCGCTCTGCCCGAACGTTGTAGAGCGGAAAAAAGGGGGATCCCGCCGCGATCTGTTGCGCCCGCCGTGCGCGCGTGTGGCGTAATTCTGCCGCAAGAACGAGCGAGCTTATCGAGCGAATTATCGCCGGCGTATACAAGCATCGGGGAATGCGGTCCCGAATTCTCTGCGCGGTTTTTTTTTATATACGAGATAGAATTATGATTTAAAAAAAGTTTTACGAGTACATATAGTAATCTGCTCGATCGTCCTTGCCGGCGTATTTACCGTTCGCGCGTATATTATATATATCTGTTCATCGAAATTTTGCGAGCAAAAAATCGATTCGGTAATGCGAGAGCTGGTCATTACTTTCTCGCTCTGAAAATAGAGAAAGGTCGGGCCTTGAAAGAATATCAGAGTCCTCCGAAGATAGCAATCTGGTGCAGACACCTGCCGGGATCGCGGCCGCTTCAAAAAGCCGCGGCGATCTGCAATCTAGGAAATTAAGTATCACCGGACTTGCGGAGGAAATCATTAAAGCCTGATCGTATTGAATTAAAATTTCCTCCTAATTTTACGGACGTTTGATATTAACGTTATTTTTCTATTTTTAGCAGCCCTTTGATGCGAGGATATTAAGCGCATTTCGCAGCAATAAGCGAGGTCGAATCAATTAAACGAGGTTTTTCATATAAAATTAATTATATTCAGCTCCGAAACGGCAGTATAATTGAAGCTCTCCAATTCATTCGAGTTAAAAATGCTTCGAAAACTCAGTTTTCCCAACAAAATGTAAAAATATCAAGCAAAGCTAAAAGAGCCATTCAACGGATCGGCAGCATTCGCATTTGACAATCACGTAACCGAGCATTCGGCTCGCATCATATCCTTGCATTCCAGCCTCGTTAAAAAATGAAACCGAGCGTATAGCACTATTACAACATCGAAGGACGCGAGCGAAAAGACGGTTATTTATAATTGAAACCCATTAGCGATTCCGCTCTTTTCCCGGAGCGCCGTCCTCTCTCCTCCATTTACATTAAAGAAACATCTGTCGCACAATCCGACCAGCGAGGCGGACGTCGTCGTCGTCGGTACGTATATTTTTATTCCGTTTCCTCGCAGAAATATACGGTATACACACACCCGAGGCCTGCTGTTATCGTTCGCGGCAGTACGAAGAATGCACAAGTGGGATATATATACTATATACATATATACGTTATAACGACGCGCTCGAAAAATTCAGCTGCCGCCGCGGCGCGCGTCTAGCTGTACTTCGATATTAAATTCCGAGCACCGCCGCTTCTGCGTCTGTGCCGCGAGGCTGGAAGAACAAAAAAAAAAACAGATGCTGGGGAAAGATCAACAGGTTTGTAATGCAGCCGGGCTTTAATTACGCTCGACCCCGAATGGATGCCGGAAAAAAGGGGAATTATTCATTTATTTTAGTATGTTTATGCGCGTTTTTATATTTGTTTGTCGGAGGGTGTCGCTCGCCGATGCGGCCGCTCATTTTCTCCCAGATGAACTCGAAGTAATTTAATAACGAACTCTTAACTAATAAGCGGAGATTTCTCATTCAGTTTTCCGTACTAATAAAGAGAAACGGTCGTTTCTCACGAAGCTCATCAAAGCTGACCAGTGCATTCGGAGCTAAATTCGACAATCACGAAAGCCCGTCCGAACAAAGGACCGGTCGGCTTTAAGCGTGCCGGCACGCGTTAAAGCAACACCTGCTCCGAAAACACCGAAGGTCGTGAATCTCGGAATAAAGGCGAGAGCAGTCCTAGGAGGGATTCCCCCGCCCGTTTCACACGTCGGCGACGCCCATAGCGGCAATTACCGTCGCGGAGAGCAGCTCTTACTTCCCTGAAAAAGGGCCGCTCGACAGGCCTTCTCCAGGACAATAATTTGTCTCCGCGGGGAAAAAAGGCGCCGAGCCGCCGGCGGCGTAAGTTTTCCAGCGCTAGAAAGCGTTAATCGAACGGTTGTGTCGGATTTTAATTGCTATTAAACGCGCGCCGCAAAATGGAGCAGGCTGAATATTCCTCGCGAGGAAAGCCACGATCGCTGATTTACTTTCCGATGGCGGCCTCCTCCTCGCCGTTAAACGCGAGAGATTTACGAGCTCATGAGAGGTCGGTCGCCTTTAAAAATCTCCCTGCGATCCCGCACTTTTCCGTTAACGGGATCGTTCTTATATAAAGTTATCTCTCTCTCGCGGCACTCTGCATTCGGCATAGAAAGACGAGAGAGATTGACAAAAGGCCTTTTTTTTCGAATTCCTCGCTCGGGTGTGTTTATCCGCTCTTGTGCCCCCTCGCGTTCTTCGGATTTTATTGTCCGTGTAATAACCGTTGTTAAATTATTTCCGAGACGCAACAAGAGCGTAGAGGTTCTTTTTTTTTTTTGTCGAAGGAAGCTGGGAGCATATTTTCGAATGTATAAAAGCTTCTTATCTGCCACGTGGGTTAAATCTCTTTTGGAACTGTCGTAAAAAGTTTTTCTCGTAAAAGGCAAGCGTAAAAGGCTTATATCCTCGAGGAGGACGACGGCAATTTTTTTTTTAAGTCGCCCGCCGCGTTTACAGGCTGCTGTGCTCGTCGAAACTTTAATTTAATCTATTTGTTCGCGCGAAAATTGCAGAGGTGCCACAGGGCCGCGGAGCGGAGCTAAATTTGTGACAAAACATCTGGATCAAAGGCTCTTTGAAGCTTTTCATCAAGGCGCCTCTGCATTTGTAATTTAAATGGCAAAGGAAGCCGGGAATAAAATTCGTTCCCCTTATTTAACAAAAATTCCGCTCTCCGCGAATTCCATCCCATTTTTCCATCGATTTCCGGCTTCGCTCCGCATTGTTCCATTGTAAATTAGTTACCGTTACGCGAAATTCCCTAACGATTCTCCCAGAAATCCCGGGGCGTCTCTTTGGCCTGGCCCTCTCAGAAGACTCTCCGGCGAATATTCCTCTCGGCGTCGAAATCGAATTTAACTCCAATTCCATCGAACGTCTCTTCAGCCTCCCACTCGGAAATACTCGCGGCGTACATAACGCGCTGTGCTCTCTCTCTCGCGTCTTCCCTCGAATTACGCGACCTACAACGGTGCCGGAATCCTGAAATAAAACGATAATACGAAACAATGCATCGGCGGCGGCGCGCGGCGCGGCGCCTCAAAGGAGAAACTTAGGGGCTTTCGCACGAGGACTTTCGCGCGCGCGGAGAAAATGGGCCAGCAGCAGCAGCGGCGGCAGCGGTGCCGGCATTGTCTGCGCGCTTCCGCTTTTGTAATTGCGCCGCGCGTGTTTTTTTCATTCCAGCCCTTTAAGAGAGCAGCCCAGACGCCCGGCAGACTTCGGGCTCATTTGCATGAGGGAGTAATTGCGAGGAGCGGGGCATTGTTCCGCTCTCGTCGCGCGGCGGGGACTAATATATATCGTATAAAAATTAAATATCTCTGCGCGTTATTTATGCGCAGATGCTCGATGCGCGCGCGGAGAGTCGTAAAAGTTAAATGATGCAGCGGATTCTTCGCGGCTGTATATACGTGGGCGCGCGATCAGTCACAGATTTCTTCGCCGACGGAGAATGTGGGAGAGCGCTCCTCGAGATACAGATTTACAATGCAGATGGCGAAATTTGTTGTCCGCGCGCGAGATTTCTCCGCGAATAAATAAAAATATAAAGCGCCGCGCGGAATTTTCAATCGAGAGAGAGAGAGAGACGTCGATCGCTCCGTTTCCTTTCCTGCCACCGCAGCTCGGGATTTCGGCGCGTTTCCTTCGCTCGACAAAAACCAGAGGCGTTTATTGAGTTTTCTTAATTTCATTACGATCCGTTATTGTAATTTTGGCAAAAAACGTTTAAACTCGGTTCAACGTACTTGCCGCGGTAATAACGAGCGGGCAAAAACTTTCCGGAAAGCTATATACGAGTCGAAAAGGAACCGCAGAGATCGATCGTTCTCGATTTAATTACGAGAGTCGTTCTTGCATTATGCATCGAAATTCGTGTAATTTAGCAAAAAAAGAGTTTAACCGGGGCTCGGTTCAACGTACTTATATTTATTGTCTCTCCTTTTTTTTCCCCCCACGGCGAACCGCCTGCATTGTATACGCAGTTTCGTTCCCCCCGACAGGACAATAGTATGCACTTATCGTTACGTAACGAGGCAAAGCCTCGGCATTATCATTTGATTTTATTCGCGAGTTATTCAGAGCCCACCTGTACCACGTATATATATAATCCCCGTGCCAGAAATAGAAGAAAACTCTCTTGATGAAAACGGGCTTGATTACCCCGGAATTATCGCGGGGGGGGAGGCCCGAAATTACGCGCGCCGACGAGAGAGCCTCTTACATTCCATTAGCCTCTCATAATTCGACAAAAGCCGCGAGAGGAATAAATCGGCGGCGCATCGATACTTTCAAATCTGCCGCGGCGCGCTCTCCGCCGAGAGAGTTAAGATCCTCCGCGGGGGCCGTAAACTCTCTCGCCGCGCGGCAACTCGTTTTTCAGATAAAACAAAGCCCCCCCCCCCCCCCCCCCCTTCCAGCTAAAAAAAAAAAGAAAAAAATAGAGGAGCGACGCACAAAGGAGGGAAGGCGATAACGAAGGGCGAAAAGAGATAAGCGCGCTTTGCGAGAGGGAGAGAGAGAAAGAGAGAATAGTCGTGTGGGCAGTAGGAAAAAGTGCCATTTCCCGTTTATGGAGGCAGAGAGCTGGCAGCGCTCTCTCTCTCTCGCGCGCGAGCGGCTCCTCGTAAATCATTTAGCGCTCGAGCTTTCCGCCGTTATTATCCTTGGGGCACCTCCGCGTGGCGGTGGGCCCCGGGACAAGGACAATGCGATTTCCTTCGGGGGAAGATTTGTTGGCCTTCGGCCCCCGAGATTTTTTAGCAGCCTTGAGGATTTGCCTCGCGCGGCAGAGGGAGAGAGAGAGAGAGAAAGGCCCTGACGTCAGGCGCGCTGTGCAGCGACTATCGGAAAAGCACGCTGTGGGGGATCGGAAGGCGATTTTCTACGACTACACTCGGCCTTCTTCTCTCTGTAATTTTAGAAATACGAGGCGAACTCGCCGCCGAGGCACGTTTCGCGCTTCCCAGGCTGTGGCGTTCGAGGCTCCGCTCCGCGCGCGTGTACGTGATGAGAGGGAGAATTTCGATCGGAAGAAATGAGATTTTTCTCTCTTTTATTGGCCTCCGACTCTCGACCGGCACCAATCTCGGCCGTACGTGTTCGTTATTAAATACTCCTTCTTTTTTTTTCAACGTTTTCGCGTCGATCGAGGCTGATCCTATACACGTTACGGCGAAACGTTCAGTCGGAGAAAATTCGTACCCGGTCGTCCGTGTGCATTCGAAAGAAATAACTTTAATTATCTCGTATCCCGCTCTCGGTCCGAAGGAAAAACGAGAGGCGATTTTGATTTATAGGCAGAAGCACGCCGCGCCCGTAAGCTTTAATTTTATTAAGCCCCTCCGGGCGCACACATTATAATTCAGGGATAACGCCGCGTAAAGGCCGACTCTCGAGCGATTTAACGGACGCAATAAACAGATGAACGGGCCGTCCATCCATCATCCGTTCGCGGTTTGTTTACACTGGGCATTAAACTAGAAACCGCCGCCGCTGCCCCTCGTATAACTCGGCGCGCCTCTCGTCGATATATATATATATAACGAGAACACGCACACACACACCCCGGACGAAAACGCCTCCTTTGCATACACAAGCCATCCTCTTTTTCCGGGCGGCGAAAACTCGCGGGCTTGACAAAAACCGCAGGAGGAAGTGTCGCTCTCGAGTAGCGCGCGCGCGGGCGCAAGGCGCCCCCCTTTGCGCGCGGAGAGAGAAGAGAGGGAAAGTGAAAGTCGGCTGCAGAGAGCCCGAGAGCTGCAGCGGCTGCGGCAGCAGCTCTCGAAAGCCGCTGACAGAGGTAAATTGTGAGAAAAGGTGAACGCTCGTGGCCCATTAAGCATTCATGTATGCGCGCGCGCGCGCGCGAGCGGCTCGAAAATACGGGCTAATGAGAGGTGGAAAAAAGGAGCGCGGGGCTCTCGATGATGGATGAGCCGCTAAAGGTTGATCTATCGCGGGGGAGAGGAGGCGCCGCCTCGCCGCCGCCGCTTCCGGCCCGAATCTGGAGCAGTTTCAATGTCGCGGCTGCTGCCGCTGCTTTCAGGATGTAAATGTCGGAGGGACTTTCGGCGACGGGGAGAGCGCAGGCGCGCGCGGGTAAAAGTCGAATTGAAAGTTATACCGTGGATTTCGGATTTATCGCGAGAGAGCCGCTCTAGTTTTCGGGCCCGTGTCATTGCGAGATTACGAGAGGCTCGAGTAGCCGTTGGGGGTCAAAAGTTATTATGAACCGTTTTTCGGGCTCGCGCTACTTTCGGAACGGGGCGGAGGTCGTCGGTTGCTGGACTTTTTAACGGGCGATGGAACATTGTTTATCCGAATGTTGATTTGACAAAGCTGCGTTGGGAAAGATTTTGAAGAATGACTTTTCGAAAGCGGTACGCGGAATAATAACGCGTCAGCTGTACGACGGTATATTACTTTTACTCCTGTCTAAGGTGGTCCTAACGTCGTGTTAGACAAAACAATTTATGCTCCCATTGCGTAAGGCGGATTTTTGTGATTCTTATGTCATGAGGAAGTTTTTATTGATTGTGCTCATTAATCACTCTACGTAACCGCGCGTCTTGAGAAACTTTTCTTTATGCGCGACCAGGCATTAGTTCGAAAATGATAAGTTACATAAATAAACTCACAATAGGATCGCGGGATTCATAACCGCTCTCATTGTTTCTCTCTCTCGTTCTCGAATACGCCGAATGTAGGTTAATTAAAAAAACTCGGATTTGATTCTCGACGTTTATATACCGCTGCACAGATTTCGTGCTGCGCAGTGGATGGGCTATTCAATTCAGTTTTTTTTTTTATCCGCCAACGGCTCGGCTTTCGCTTTGTGCTCGTCGTTCTCCTTATTTAATTTAACTAATGAAAGCCATTTCCATTTAATAAAGAAATATTGTTAAGCGTGATTGATCGACGAAAAAAACAAAAAAAAAAAGGCGTCGGTTAACTCTGAAAATATGCGATAGATGCGCACTAAATCACAATAACTGTCGTTGCCGACTGATTTGCGCAAAATTCATTAGACGATATTTCAGCGAGATTTATCGCGCACAAGTAATTTGCGGAGCTATCGCGGGGAGAAGGAAAGCCCGGCCACTTCGGTCGGTAATGCATTCCCCGCGTTAAAAAAAAAAAAATCGCAATAATAAAAAAATGGTGTTTTTCCCCGTGAAAGGACGCACCCGTGTGCGCTTTTGAAATTTCGCCAGCCTCCCGCGATATCACGTTTCTCGCGACGACGTCGTCGTCGGCGGCGGCGCATATTCGATTACCGAAAATTTTCGCCAATTTCTCCCGAGTTTTGAGTTTCAGGAACCCCGTTACCTTACCTAATTTCGCGGCGATCCGAATAATAGGCGCGCGCGGGAGAGCGGATATACAACGCCGTGGACGTGAAAGAGGATACATGTACATACGCAGGCGGCCCTCTTCCTGGGAGAGAGGGAGATACAAGAGCGAGTCCTCCGCCCTCTCGTCTCGGGCTTGTCTTTCTCTTTCGAGAGAGAGAGAGAGAGAGAGAGCGAGAGAGCGAGCGAAGGAGGCAGGACAAAAAGAAAATGAGAGATGGAAAGGTTGCACGGGTATATATATAGCCTGTGTGCGAACCCCGACGTTGCAACAGAGAGGAGAGGCGAGGCTTGCGCCATCGGTCTAGTATACACGTATACACGTATATAGTCGGGGGATATTGTGCGCCGCAGATATATAAGCATTCGCAAATATATCGAGGTTAAGAGAGGTTTTGCGCTTCTTATTTTTCGTCTTTTTCTCTCTCCGCAAGTCGCTTTGAGCTCCTCTCGTGAGTAGCTGATTTGCTATATAGCTATGCCGCGTTCGGGGGGCCCTGGGAGAGGATTCGAGATCGAGAGCGCGGCGAGGCGCTTTTTAGATTGCATCACTGATGTCTATTCATCAAGTTGATGCGGCGGAGTTTTAAGAGAGCGCGAATCGAGAGAGGAATTTCGCGCGTATCGAAGAGTGCTGTGTGCTGCAAACTTTCAATTTTAAATATATTGTAATAATTTAATGTTCTCAAAAAAAGAGCCTTTTCCCGTACAACGGATTAATTATAAATCTTGGTTCTCTTTTTGCAAAAATCTCCTCAATTTAAGCTCTCGATTTAAACCTTAACTTTCTACGCCACGAGAGACACTTTTCTCCGGCGCACAATATGACGAAGCGTCGAAAGTTTCTCAAAGCTTAAACTCTCCCGCAACTTTTAATCGTTCCGGCATTATTCTTAAATAGAAGCTTTAGCCGAGGCTTTTGACGAGCTATAAAAATATAGCCTCGTTAGAAGAAAAAAATGCTAAAAGCATTCTAAGAACGGCTATTGAAAAGGATAAAGTTCAAAAAAAAAAAAAAAAAAGAAAAACTTGTCCAACTAAGCCAATTATTTTTGCAGCGGTCAAAACCTAATACTTAAAACCCGATACGACAGACTTTTATTATCTCGAAAAATATTGTTACAGCAAGCAGCTCCGAAAGTTTCGTAATAAAAATCTCCAATTCAAATGAATACATATTTGTCCTCCGAACCCCTCGCATACACATTTCCTTCCTCAAAAAAGGACAGACGGAAAAATCGCGCGCGCCGAATAAACCACCGCGATTCACCCTCCTCCCACTCCACATACCCCGCGAACTCGATCGAAAAAAGAAAAAAAAAGTGACCAAAAAAACAAGTCCGCAATGAAATCGCGCGATGCACACGCCAAAAATCGCATCATCTCCGCGTCCATAAAACTCTCGGCTCTCGGCGTTGCCATGCACTTCGAGCCCAGCAGTGGGCCGCCGCTCGGCTCTCGCTCTCGAGAGCGAGCGAGCGAGCGAGAGAGAGAGAGAGAGAGAGGGAGATGGTTAAGTGCGCCGTGAACTTTAGTAGCTATATCGATTATGTGCAAAGCGCTCGGCTCTCCGCGAAGCCAATCCCCGGCTGGCGCTGTTACAGTGGCCGCCGCCGCCGCCGCCGCCGCCGCTGGTGCCTCCAGGTCTGTCGCCCTTGACTTTTAGACTCCGCGGCGCGAGCGAACGAGCGAGCGAGCGTTCGCGTTTGACTTTTCCTCTCCTTTTCGCCGCAAGTGCGAGAGAGCCCCCCTGCTGTATGTATACGTATATACTGCCGCTTTTTTCCCGAGTGGCTCTCCCTCTTTTTTTTCGGGGGAGCCGCGTTGATTAATTGATTTGTTTACGACCGGCGCACGGGGGGGTTGGGGCTGCGGTGGCGGGTGCGGAAGCCGCTGGGTGCTCGAGAGGCGTATTGGCTGGAAAATTCTGATTTCGGTGCCGGGAGATTTGAGGCTTTTGGCGCGGAGTATGTTTTAGTAAGTTGAGGGTGGCGAGCGAGAGAAGATTTTCGGGGGAATTGATGTGTACAACTGACAGGTAAAATTATTGTCGTGAATTTTGCTTTTCCACTCTGGATTAAACTTAATTCTTTATTGTTCTCCCTGCATACGTAATCATTGTTCTCGACGTAGGAAGCTTCGCGTTCACAAGTTTCCATATAATGAGCATGGAATTGCATTAGGAAGTAAATATAACCGATTATTTATACGCATAGAAAGTCAGAACGATATTTGCAGTTATATAGGAGCATAATGAAAGCGAATCGAAGGGAGCATAATGAATATAAACGACACAAATAGCTCGGATGCCATTTCCGAGCTCCGTCCGGGAATCCTCGGAATTTCCTCCAGCCGCTGCCACATTTTCAACTTTCCATCATTCCGTTCGGCATGGGCAAAGCAATTTAATCAAGAAAAATCACTCTCGACAAAACTGACTCCGTTTTATATCGCCCCCACCTCCCACCGCGCGACGTTCCAATAAAAGCAAAATTCATTACGGCGACAAAACGTCTCCGCTGCTTTTACGACATCCCAGCTCTCTTTCACGCAGGATTTCCTCCCGCGCTCGCGAGAGAGAGACGTATCGGATCGTTTCCGCGCGGCTGCACGCCTCGAGTGGAGAGCGGCTCTCTCGAGTTATCGCTCACTCCGCTCGGGCGGATTTCGCTCTTGGAAGATGGCACTGACGAATATTTGTCACGTCCGAAGATAAGCGGCTGCTTTATTATTCGTGATTCATTGGGGAAACACTTGGACCGGCGTTATTTATGCCACGTTCGGCGCGACGCTCGTCTCTCTTTCTCTCGAGGACTCGGACGGAACGGCTCCGCCAGTTATGCGCGCCGAGTTACTGCCGTTTTAGTGCTGACCTTTGCCGTTTGAAAATCAGCTTTTTTTTTTCTCTCCGTTCGCCGCGCCGCGGGGATTTGATGCACGCAAAATTTAGCATTAGACTTTGCGCAATTCGCTTCTTTCGCGCGGCGGAATACTCGTTTTCGAAGCGATTGAGGAATCATTACTTATAATCGCTTCCAATTTAGCAATTTTCCTAGTACTCGTTCCTCGTATCCGCTAAAATGTAGCAATTGTAGATTCTCCCCCCGCCCCCCGTGCACCTTGTAATGAGGGGCAAATTGCAGGAAAGCTACGAAATTCCCTATAAAGCAAAATAAATATGTACTCTCGGGCGTAAACATTAGATTGGCGGGGGAACAATTTCATTTCCCCGAAGATAAAATAAGAAATATAATAGGAGCGGCGCGATAACGAAATATACTTATCTGCGGAAACGAGAGGAGCCTCGCGTACATATATATATCAAGCTGCCGTCAAGGGCTCCTTTTTTCCCCCGCGCACTTCCGCCCCAATTAAAACGCAAAGCTACACGCTGCGCGCGAGATATCGATTAACGGAGCGGATTTTAGACGGTGAATAATGAAATTAGCCGCGGGCAAATTCGTCGAAACCTCACAAGTATTATAAACGCGGACGAGGCAGAGTTTGTACAGTTTTATCGATCGCGGCTGCCCCAAGTTTTACGCGTCTTCGTGGCTACGCGCGAACGGGGTACGGCCACCTTCGATCGGCTGCACTTCCTCTCCTCCCCGGTTCTCTGAAAAATTTCCTTCATTTTTATGCTCCGCCAGGCGTGATGCGCCAAAGTGCGTTGCACTTCTCCTCCGATGCCTATTGTTTAATTTAGCTCCGGAAAGATGGTTTGCGCGACGGAATGGCTGGGGACTCGAGAGCGACTGTTTTAAATACGCTCAAACCTAATATAGTGAATTTATTACTTTGCGCAAATAAACGTTGACGTCGATTCGACGCAAATATTTTATTACTCGGTAAATAGAATTATATCGAATATTCATGGTAATTGTTATTTACGGTGAATAATGAATGAATCGATAGTGTATAAGGAAGAGCCGCAAATAGAAGAGTCTAAAATAATTTATGCTCTTGAATGCTAACTGCTTGGAGCTGTCATTCAATGATAATCACGAGCATTGACGCTAAAATGGATGGTCATTAATAAAGACTCGCCGTATAAACTTTCGGCGAATAAATTCTATATCGCCGCGCGCGGAGAGCTCTCCGTCCACGGCTAACTTAATTAGAATAGCCGCTTGTACGCATTCCTCATTCAAAGTAACAACTGCTGCAAGAACTAATATTCGTAAACAAGAAATTACCGCTAACGAGCGTCTAATTGGCCGGGCTCGATAACTTTTTCGCTCCGAAAAAAAGCTCCACGGCCAACGAGGCGAGCGATAATTATTAGACTTATAATAATAACCGGCAATAAATTTTAATTAGCGAGTGCGCCTCGAGTAAGAGAAACGTCTCTATTTTTTTTTCCTTTTTTTTTCGACAACAAGAAGAAAGAGTCGGCGCTCGCGCGCGAGCACACTTAATAATTATCGGTTGCATAATTAGCCCGCGGACGAGCCACCGGGCCGGCGCTTTTTGCATGCGGAACGCGCGTCGCCGGACTTTATAATAATAAATTTCACCGCGTTACGAGGGCGCACCGAGGAAAAATATAAATCCCGAGCGATCGCCGCTCGGCTTTCTTCTGCGGACACCGCCGCGTCGATGCGATTATTTATGTGCAGCCGACTTTCGTTTCCGCGATAGTATATATACCTGTATAGATATATATATATATTTTAAAATTTCGCCACTCTGCAGAAAATTCTGAATAAAAATTTTTAGAAAAAAACATCAGAATCAACCGTAAAATGCATAAGATAACAGTGACTTGCATTCTAAACGCTTCCCTCTTGAAAGCACCCTTCGCAGAAGTCGAGCCTCAAAGAGAGACTTTAAAAAGCCCTCCACGGTTAATCCGCCCCATCCGAGTGGACACCTGCAGCATCCTGCCGTAATAGTTAATTTAGCCCGTCCTCCGGCACAAAGGCCTTCCGCGGCAACCTTCCTCGGTTCCCCTCCGTTACATATATATAAAAAAAAAAGCAGAACCCCGGCGGCTCGCGTGGAAGTGTCGCCTTTTGTGCATCGTAAATTATTTACGAGTAGTCTAGTCTCGCCCGAGGAGGCGGAGGATGTGACGCGACAGGCATTTCCTTCCGACTCTCTCACTCTCTCTCTCTCTCGCCTCCTCGCGATAAACAAGCCCCCGGACGTCGCGTAACCGGCCGATAGGAAGACCGACAAGTGCCGGGAGCCTCTCCGCTTTATAGGTGTTCCCGTCGATTTCGCGATCGATCGCCGAGCGCCGCCGCCGCCGCCGCCGCCTTTTTCGATTGCGAAGCCTTTTTTCTGCCCGCCTTCATTGCCGGGGAATATATATGTATAAAGTGCCCCGGAAACTTATACTGTGGCTGCGTGTCGCAACTATTCCAAAGACGTGGGGAGAGGAATTTTTCGGGAGAGAATCGAGCATGAAAGTCACGCGTAATCTGAATATCTCGGAAAATACGGTCCAAGCTTATCGCCTGGGCATCAACGCTAAAATAACATCGCGGTTCACCCGGAATTACTTCATGAATCATAACCATCTTGATCGTATTATCGGAGTAATTTTTCTTGCCCCCCCCCCCCTCTCTCTCTCTCTCTCGAGATCTCGCGGGATAACTCGCGGGCTTTTACGATACGGCGGAGCTTTTACGAAGCAATTTTCCCTCGGCGTTACTTCGCTGCATATTTCAATTTCCTCGGGATCAAAAGGGAAGTAAACATTTTAATTTCGGCTCTTAACGCGGCTCCGCTCTTCGCGAGTATCCTATAAAAGTTTTTAATAATAGCTTTTCGTCGGCCCGAAGGAGCTTCTGACCTTTGAAATTAATTTCGTGTAACGAGTTATCGAAGTGCCTATTATTAGTCAATCATAATCTAGAGAGCCCTGCTGGTATCAGATAGTCAGCAGTATGTCGGATGCTAATCATTACAATCCATCCAGTGATTGATACGCTGCAATTCGTATTAAATTCGATATATAAGGGGAAGCCTCATCGAAATGCCGTTATATTCTGTGTCAATTGCAGAGATAATTTGATGTCAATACCGTCTAATGTCTAGCTAATATAGTATCTCGGATGAAATTAATTTAACTGGGTAATTCTTGCTGTTAATGAGTTTAATACGCAATTGGAAAACAATTGAGCGGAGTTTAAAGCTAATGAAAATTAAGTCTCAATAAGATAACGAGAGCAATGCTTTTAAAACGCTTTCATAAAGTTTTGTTGCGCAAAAATTCCCCGTTAAGCGTTTATTATTTTACGATTATAAAACCAACACTAACAAGACAAGCTCTGTACAATTTCTTAAATTTACATCAAAACTTTAACAACCACGTGGCTTCATCCCCCGTCGGTCAAACAACTCGAGAAGTAACTCTCAAAAAAGTGAGATCCTCATATTTCCGCGCGCAAAACCCGCAAGCCCCTCGAATTCCACCGCTCTCGAAACCTCTCCCGCGCGTCGATCCCCCGGAATCCTCGCAAGTTTGATAATCGCTTCGGGCGCCAAAGCTTCCAGACTCCTCCTCGAGATAAGTCGGCTCCCCGGCTCTCCGCGGATCTCGGAAAGCGGATTTCGGGGAGGGCGGGGGGTGGGGAAAACAAATATAAAGCCAGGCTCGCGGGCTTTTGTGCAGCCGCGCGCTCTCGGCGGGCTCTCTCTCGAGTGTGTCAAGGCTGGGGCTCTATGCGGAGTGAATGCGGTTGCGCGCCTTCCCCTGGCGGTACGCGAGCTACATAGATAATGCAGAGAGAGAGAGAGAGAGAGAGCGCGTTTACGCCTGACGTCAGCCTCCGAATAAAAGGGGCGCCGATCGCCGGCCGCATTGTTCCGAGCTCTCGCTCATTCTAATTAGCGAAAAATCGATGCTCTCTCTCTCTCTCTCTCAGTCCCGGCGAAATTTCATTATCGCCCGGCGGCCGCGAACAGTCGCCGGGGAAAAGAACTCTCCCGCCGGACGAGTCGGTTTTACCGAAAGCTTCGCCGTTTACCGATCGCCTCGGCCCTTATAGAGTACGCTTTAATTATTCATCTCGTTATGGATCGCGCTGTTGTTGAACGCGAACGTAACGCTGTTGTTGTTGAATTTATCATTTATGTACGCGGATTTGGATTTTGTTTATTTTCATTTAAATTTCAGATGCCCGCGTGCGCAAACAGTGGAGCATATTGTAATTAATGCTAATGTAATTATGAGGATGCATTAAAACAATACAATTAATTACAATTTGGTTTACGAGCTGGGGCTAATTTTTAAGGGAACCTTGAGTACACCGAGAGAATTTTCTCGAGTAAAAATTACCCCCTAAATTAGGCTAATCACTGGATGTGCAGATTTTCTGGATAATATTTAGCCCGTTTTAGAATAAAATTTACTCGAAATTAAAGTAAGTATTATTCTAAAAAGGGGTAAATATTCTCCAGAAAATCTCAGTGTAGTGGACATTGTAAAATCATTTCCTTTGTGGGAAATTTCACCATTTTTCTTTTTTTGGCCAGTTCACCAATAATTGACCAATTTTCTTCGACCAAGTATTTTGATCAAATATAGGTCAAAAATTGATGAAAAATAAATATGGTGGATTAATAAAAATGTAAACTAAAATTTTATATTTAAAATGTAAGATTAAACAATTTAATTAACAATTTGAATTTTTTATTAAAATTAAAAAAAAAAAAAAAATTAATGTAATTATTAATGCAATTTTAAAAAATTATTTAAACTAAAAATCAGTTTAGGTAGAAAATTCTTTAAAAATAATTGAATACTATTATTAAATGTTATTAGTTACAGCATTTGACTATTATTTTCACTTTGGCCAATTTTTGACCCATTTTTCGATCAAAACGGTGTCGTTTTTATCAGGGTTTTTGGTAAAAAATTAGGCCAATTTTTAAAAAATTGATCAAAAACTGACCAAATAATGGTGAAAAATTCAAACAGGGTTGTAATTTACAAGTATAAATGAGCACGTTCCAAGAATAAAATTTGACGGTTTGTATATGTATAACATTTTATAGAGAGCTTTAAAATACAACCCTTTAAAACAGTTTAACAACATTATGACACCCCGAGAGTAATCGTTTAAATAACGTCCCACAAAAGAAATTAAACAAGCCGTAAAGACGAGCCACCAAGATTTAGATTCTTCGGCACCATAACGAGCCCAAACGCAGATATAAAAACTCTCGCGAGACCCAAATCCATACAGCCTCAATAAATGGCAATCCGTAAATCTCGGCCGGCACAAAAGAATCACAAATTTGATTTCACCGGCACAAAGCCATCGGCGGTGGCAGAAAAAAAAAAGAACAGAACCACCGCATCGGATAAATCATCATAATTGTCAGTCCTGGCGGTAACAAAGGCTACTCTCATTTTTTCCTTTGTAGAGCAAACAGCGATTATTACCTCCCGACCGCAGCGATCAATCGGACGATTTTATAGGCGAAAGCAAAGCTCCTCCTCCTCCGCGGCGGCGGCGGCGGCGGCGGGACCGATATTAAAAGTGATTTCCCCGCGCGACAAGAGACGGCATGAAGAGCCCGACAATGGGAGGCGATTCTCTCGCGTTAATTAGGTCTGCGCGCCTCGTTTAATTAAGCTCGCGGCGCGCGGCTCTACAGCTGATGAAAAAAGGATTACTCCGCAATTTCTTTTTCGCTCGGAAGTAATTATAATGGATAACACAATGGGAGATGATGAAGGGGAAAAAAAAGAGAGGGGGGGCCGCGAGGAATCTGGAGCAGCGCCGCAGCCGCCGCCTCGCCTTTTCGAATGCGCTGAAAAAGGAGAAGGATACTTTAAACGGACCGGGAAAATGTGGAAGAAACGGGAAAGTCGGGCCCGCCTATTTGGTAATGAGCGCCTTGAGTTACGGCGCGCCCAATTATTCCGAGTATTAGAGGATAATCCGCTCGCAATTATGTATTATTTTAAAAGTAGATTTATGCGCGCGGACGGCTTTTCCGAAGCGCTTTAACTGATAATTTTCGTGCTCTTTGGGACAAAAGTGTTGTTATTGCTAATAACGAGCCTCTGCTTTCGAGATTTATCTGCTTTCAAATATAGGCGAAGCTGTGAAAGCGATTTATTTTTATTTGCTTCCTCCTTTTTTTTTATCGAATATAACCCGAAATAAAAGCAAATATTTAAACGAGGGAGTGACGCAAACTATTTCCCGATGGCCTACAAATAAAATCCCCGGAGCAAGCTAATAAAGAAAATTGATAAAACGATTCAAAATTAGCAAATTTACATTCCGCAAGTATAACAAAACTTAATTAAATTTGCTTATAAACTCTAATTATTTCGAATAACCCGCGACTCCGTCCGACTTTCGCCGCTAATTGGTCTACATTCGCCGTGAAAATCGCGACACTTGCGGCTTAATTAATTAAACATTTCGCTTAATTACCGAAAGAGCCGCGCGCGACGTCGAGCCGCGCAGCGCCGACAGGACAACGTTCGCGTCGCGGTGCCAACGATCACCCAGCTCCGAGCAATATAATTTCCGCGGGGATTCCGTCGTCGTCGTCCTCGGTGCCGCGCCGTCACGTTCAAGTTTACGCGGCGCGACGACGTCTGCGAAGAAATGCGGGAAAAACCGCAAAATCCACTCGGCGGAAATTCGAATCCGACTCTTTCGTCCGCCGAGGGAGAGAGCGAGAGAGGATGTATAGACGGCTGAACGCGACACGCCGCCGGGCCGAGGGGCAGATGCAACGCGAGGAAATATCGAACGACGGATATATAAAACTAAAAGTTTAAGGACGAGCTTCCCGGGAGAGCTCCGAGCCGAGGAAAGCGCACGCTGAATTATTTACTGCTTGCCTGGCTTTTTTTTCTCCTCGATTCTACGATTCTTTGTGGAAGCTTGCTCTTTTTTTTTTTTTTTTTTTTTTTTTTTGGAAAACGCGATGAGAGTATTGTTCCGAGTTCGCGGTGAATGTAAATTAAAATTCAGGAGCTTTTCAAAAGGAAAACTTTCGAGGCAAACTTCGAATTGAATTATCTCGTATAAAAAAAAGCTGAAAAATTTAATTAATTTTAAAAGCCAACCCGGAGTTTTTCTAAATTTTCGGTACAGTGTAATTTTGCGAAAATCCGCGAGTGCATCGTTTCGAATTGAGGCTTTCGACTGTACGCAAACGGCTTAATCTGGCCGATTGTTTTGAAATAACGAAAGTGGCAGGATAAACTGGCTCTCTTTTGGAGTGCCCCGCAGTTATTGATGGGTACACACAATAACGGAAGTGTGTTCCGTGCGATAAAATTGCTCCGCTCGTCCGACAGATGAATTCGCGGAAACCGAGTTTTAATAAACTCCGCCTCGCACACACACTCGAAATCGATCAACAGCCCCATTCCGCCCCGTCGAAGGGCATCGTCCACTATTTCGATCAGCGCTCTCAGGTGAGCGAACGATTTATCATCGCTCTTCGCTCAGGCCCGTCTGTATGATTCGAAAGAACTAAGAAACGCGCGTTCGTTACTCGGGAAAAGCGAATAAAAGCGCGCGATAATAATCCGCGAAAACATCGGAAAGCAAAGACACTCACCTCACGGCTCTCTGCGTCTTCATGTTGGCTTCTCGTCCTTGGGGGGAGCAGCGGCGGCAGTCAATGTTTATCCATGAACTCTTCCCCGGCACGTCCTGGCACTCGCGCCTGCCTGTGGAAGAGGCGCAGAGATTAAGCTCCCATTACTCAGGCCGATGCCGTTTTTCGCGCGAGGGAGGGATGTATTACTAATGCAGATGCGCGGGGACGTTTATCTCGCTAAGTGTCTACGTGAGCGAGCGCCTTTCTATCTCTCTCTCTGCCTTTCCCCGAGACCTTTTATCTCTCTGTCTCCCCGGGAGATCGGATAAGCGCGCAAAGGGGGCTTATTGTGCGTTCGGCGATGATGACGCCGCGCCGAGGGAAAATAGCCGATGGAAAATTGCGAGTATCGGAGAAAAGGCGAGGCTAGACACTAAATACGAGCCCGCGGCCATGGGAAATCAAGATAAGCCCTTTGGAAAGTCGGATTTTCGGGAATGCCTGGTTTTCGATAATGACGTAAACTTTCGACGGGCGATTTTTCGTTTAGGGAATTTTAAGAATTTTAATATACAATCTAATCGACTCGAAGGTACGACGCGCCGAAAGGACGGAAGCGATAAAAAAAGTTGCGTGGGTTAGTTGATAAAAGCGAGAGGAGACTTTTTGGTCCCGAGTTTTTTTTAACTTTTTCAATTTAAAAAGACTTTCGGAAACGATAAAAAATTCGATTTCTACTATTGCTAATGAGCGTAATTTATGCGATTATAAAACGACGGCGGTATTTTTTACGTAACAGTCTTAAAGAGTCCGTTTAGTAAGTCACAACTATTACGGCAGTTAATTATTTTATAATGTTATGTCGTCCATTAGCATCGAGGTGAAGGCATAAAACTATTCTGATTTTATCTCTTAAACGGGATTCTCGCTTTCGATCCTTTTTAAAATGAAAAACCAACTTTTATAATTAATGACCGGTAATCTCGGGGCTCCCTGTTTATTTACTACCTCTCGGCTAATTAACGCTTGTTTTGGCGCAATCATTCTCGTAACGGTGCCTCTCCGAATGTGGAGCACAAAGGAAAACTTTTATATACGGATCGAATATACTCACTCGAATTAACCTTCCTGAAAATTTCATTTACGCGCGGGGGATCTTCGTGTTTCTTGATTACGGACTTTCAGGTTATAAAGGAATAGAACGTGCAATCTCGAAAAACCCTCCGCGAGGCTGACTTTCATAGAAGGAACGTAACACTTTATGCCTATTGTGCGAAGGTTTTTTCCTTGGGAAGGAGAATAAATTTTCCTTCTTTTCAGAAAACGCCTCAAGGACACGGCACTTTAATTATGCAAATCTTGGGTTTGTTTGTTTTAGATTAGGGGATAAAAAGTATAGCTTTGTGGAAATTGAGGAGAATTTAGGTCAATTTCACGCGTATATAGATTACAATATTTTCGTCGACACTAACATATTTCCTTTTGTAATTTAAAATAGAATCTATTTCGTATAGATAACAGTAACGTATGGATATAACCTTTTCACGGAAAAATAAACAAGTTTTGAAGGTTAAAAACGTCACATTCGGATGAAAAATTGGAAATCTTTTTATTCCTTCCTTAATCTTTTGAAATCCATCAAATGAAACTTTCAAAGTCATCCGAAAACAAGTTGGATGTCGAAGCAAAAGGGAATGAAACTTTATAGGTGTTGTTCTCAAACATTTTTGCAATTCTTAAAAGTTTCTGCACCGCACACACATCTGTTTTAAATAGACTTTTCTGAAAACTTTTCGTAGTAATAATACGTATTCTTTTAAACACTTAAAATCTTTTCCGAGAACGAAATTTCCGAAGTATATAATACCGCCGGAGAAAAATTTTGTTTTTCAAAGCCGCGACTTTGAATAAAATTCTTTTCTCGAATCTCCCCCGCGGATATTCCGAGGAGAGATCTTGGGCAAAATTAGATGATTTGCATTTTAACACGAGTAAGTAATTTCCATGAAAATTCCATTACCGTTCGCGGAATGGCACCCTTTAGTAGACAATTATGAAGGAACACGGTTAAACTTTAAACTGCCAGTGCTTGGATAAAGCTTTTTTTTTAAAAACAAAAAAAAATCTTAAAAGCCTTCGGCTCTCGAAATTTTTCAGCGATTCTTCCGCGCGAATTTCCTCATTATGTCCGACCCTACGGCCGAGGTTCGACTTTCCCTACCGCAAAGGACATTCTTCCCTCGAAAGAATGCCTCGGAAATATTCCCTCGGCCTATCAGGGTCTGCGTGAATATACACGCACATTGCCCGCTGCGTCTCTCTCTCGCTGAATGTTATCTCGCGATCGCTTCGAGGAGCCGAAGAATAATCTAGGTGGTCCACGGCGCGTAACTGTATATAACCGTCCGTGGAAAATTCAAGTGCGGCTGTTTGTTTGAACAAGTCGCATTGGAAATTATTCGCTCGCCGGGGGGAAAAGATGTGCTCTCCGCGCTCCTCTCTCGAGACATATAATACGAATCGCGTTTGTTTGCTTTCAGCAAACAGACGTCGGGGCCTCTTTTTTCGAGCGAGTCTTTCTCCGTGGAATGTTATACTCGATTCCGTGCACCTCCCTCCCCTGCCGCGAGCCGCCGGAAAATTATTATTTCGTATATACATATATATCGATTGCGAGACCGGAATTTTTTGTCGCGCCGAGCAATCACAATAATCGCCCACGGTTACGGTTAGACGACTGGGAAAATATTTTGATTGTCGGGCAATTTGATCGAACACCGATCGCCGTATATACCGACTCCCCCCAAGGGTAATCTTCAAAATTTCAAAGTATAATTTTATATTTCGAGAATTTATTTTTACTGCGCTCGAGCCGGAGTCTGGAGATCGTTTGTTTTCATTTCCCAAATATTCCGAACAAACTTCGGTTATATTTTTCTAACGAGGAATCACTGTTATTACTCCGCGGTAAACGAACGCGTGTAAAGGCAGGGGTTACAGGAACTTTTCCAATCCTCACCGCGTTTGTACGTCGCTTCGCCCTTACACGAGAAACCAAACTTTATCCGGCCGCGAATCGCTTAAGCACATCTCGGATGGTTTCTTCTCTCGCTCGGATCACTTTCAAAGAGAAACGTCCTCGAATTCGCGCCGTTTTTCGGGCCACTTTCATTCCGCTCCATTTTTCCGCGCCATTCGTTCCGGCGCTCCTCTCCCCGGTGGCAAAATCGCTCCGGATTCCTCCTCCTCCACTGTCAAACGCAGACTGGTAGCGCGGCCGCGGAAAATCGCCGGTACATACGTATACATCTATACAGCCAGCTCCGCGCTGGAACCTCGGCCTCTTTCTCTCTTTATATGTATATATAAGATAAATACTCGGTCGCGTTGGGCAACTTTCATTGTGTCGTCCGTGCGGTGCGTTCACCTTTTTCCCGGGCACTCCGCCGCGCGGGCACTTTCTCGCCGAGCGACTTGTAACTCGCTCGGCGATAGATCGGCGCAAGCGGGGGTGAGCGATATATCGATTTCTCGCGGCGCATCGCGCGAACACGTGCGGAGGCAACCCCGGGGGAAGAGGGGCGGCTAATCCGGATAGCTGACTTTGAAAGGTTGCCACATGCACCGACCGAGCGAGGGAAACAACGATTTTTTGCGCGAACCTTGGAGAGCGGTAAATATTGTATATCGGCGAAACGCGCAAGAGACGAATGGGGGAACATTTGTTTCCGCGGAACGGGTTTTTGAAGTTTGATTAAAGAGAGCAGACGAGCTATAGACACCCGGCTGCGCTTTGCCAGAATTTTTCTGCTTCTTTTCCGCGCCAAAGTGGGCTCGAGGAATTAAGAACGTATTTGTCGGTGCTCGGGTGCAGTTAGCGTTGTTTATCGCGGGTACTTTGTCTTTATTATTGAACTTTCGAGCCGGAAACGTTTTGTATACGAAAGGTGGCGGTTTAGAGTGTAATTTTAAAAGGAATCGAAAACCTGTAAAAAAAAGCGATGGCCTTTAATTGAAATCCAGTTTGTAAACAAATCACTCTCGACTCGACCTCTTTGCCAGTTCCCGTCGATCAAGCGTCGAGCGCTAAATACAGGTAAAATTAGCAGTCCAGTCAATTAGTCGACGATCCGAGCGTCGAGTTTTCGCTGCCATTAGCGTTAGCCGTCAACTTTCGAGCTGTCATTCCTCTCTCTCGGCCGACCCGAAAGTCCGGAAAATAAAGGAAAAGCCCGTCCTCGCCAAGCGCGTCTGCTTGGGGATCACTCTCTCTTCCTCGCTTTTCCCCGTCGGGCATCCGACGAGGGGAAAAAAGCGTCGCGCCTCGCGAGAAAAGACCGCCGCGCGCTCGCGGAAAAAGCCGCCTTCGCGCGCTTGTCTCTCGCACAGGTCTCGGGTTTAGCTCTCGCTCGCGGGGATATCGCTCGCGCTTTCGGTTGTTAACACCGCGCTCGCGCTCGGTTTACTCTCGAGCGCAAGAGAGAGAGAAAGAGAGAGAGAGAGTGGCGAACCCGAGGAGGGATAGAGAGACGAGCGGTCCAACGATCTCCTTGCTCGCAGAGGCTAGCTGAGGACTGGTTCTGCGGTTTCACGCGAGTAAGACAGAGAGAGAGACCGGCCCGACGACTTTGGAGCTCTCCTTTGGTCTCTCTTCGCTGCACACACGTACACGCGCGAAACAGAGAAGGCGAACGCGGCCTGAAAGATAAGAAGGGAAGCAGCGGCAGCAGCCTGTGTACGTACGCGAGAGAGGACTCGACGGGGAGACTATAGGCTGTTATAGCATAACCTGGAGGGGAGAGGGAGAAAGAGAGAGAGAGAGAGAGAGAAGTGTCGGCTGGTACCGTTCCTCGGACGTACAAACCCGAGGCAGAGCGAGAGAGAAAGAAGAAAGCAAACAAGTACTGTTAGCTAGGCGAGCGAGCGAGCGAGAGAGAGGCGTTCTCCAGGCGAGCGCGCGAATTTCTTTGTGATGATCGTTTTCTAGCTGCGCTAAGCTTTTCGAGCCTGCTGCACTGCTCCACCTCCTCCTTCTCCTCCTCCCTCTCTCTCGCGATCCCTCGCGCGTGTGCGCGCTCAGCTGCGCCGACGACGAGACCACGACAGGTGGACGCTCTCGAAAAATAGTTACCTCGCCGCTCTTGGCTCCGATGTCAACAAACAAAACACCTCCCTCGTAGCTGAACGGGCTCCTCGGCACTCGCGCACTGACAAAGAGACACACCAGGCTTGTTATATAGTGTACACACTGAGCGAGTAGCAATCCCGAAAAACTTTAGCGCGGCTTCACAGGTGCCGACAATCGACAACGGGGCGCGTAGTCGTCGCCCGGACGACCGACGGTGGTGCAGCCTGCAGCATCGCGCGCGCGTGCAGCTCTCTCTCTCTCCGCCGCGGCGAGTCGTCGTGCTGTGCCTGCAGCGCGGGAAGGGAACGCGCGCCGTGCCGACGCTCGCAGCTCGACTGGCCTGCCAGATTGGCCTGCTAGCGCGTCGCTCGCTCGGCTCGGCCGCTCTCTCGCTCTCTCCCCCCGCTCCTCCACCCGCGCAGCCTGTCCGCCTCCCGCGCACCTACCTCTCTCTCTCTCTCTCTCTCTCTCTCTCGCTCGCTCTCGCGCTGTGTAGGTGGTGGAGGCTATTGGCGAACGGCCCCCCTGCCGGCTGCATGCGCGAGCCCCCGACGAACTGCACCGGGAAAGGCCGCCCGTGACGCCACCTGCTGGGGCCCCCTTTTCCGGGAATTCTCTCAGGGGGGGTGGCTTTCGCTCGCAGGTAGTTTTCCGGGTTTTCGGAAGGATGTGGAGGCTGCGCCCGGGGAAATCGGTTCGGCTCGGTTTTTCTGCTTACGGTCAGTTTTCGTAACTCGAGTGTGCAATAAACGTTGTGCGCTGTATTGCGGAAGCAAACAAACAAAAAATTATTGTGTACTTCTGCATTTAACGTCTTGAAAATTTTTTTTACAATGGAAATTAATGTAAACTGTGAGATTTAGGAATTCGTAACGCGGAATCTTCGCATTTCTCTTTGCTTTAAACTAATTAGTTACATGATGAGGCAAGAATCTAACGATGATTCGATTGATTTTAATAATATACTTTATCAAATAAATGAATCAATCGAGAACCAATTGCTTGTTAATTTTTTACTTGCCTCAAACATTGAATGTTAAAATTAAAACTCAAACTTTTATTTACTGTTACGTTCATTAATTACCGTCTACCTAATTTGCCAAGCTTGATTACTAATTTAATTTCAACGTCATTTGTAATCAATGGTACCGGAAACTTTTCTGAATCGAATTCGCTATTTAGCAACTTTATTTCGCAAACGCGAATCCCTATTGTAAAGGCTTGACTTACTTAGCAATTTCGTAATTTTTTTCAAACTTGTAGACTTCTAATAGTAAATTTTAAATAAATGCTCTAACAACCAATGGAGTGAAAACACAATTTATAATTTTTATTTTAAAAAAGATGTTTTTTTATTTTTGCTCGAGACCATTTAATTAAAATTTTAATAACATTACGAAAATTAAAACAATTGTTCAGGAAAATATTAAAAAACTTTTAAAATGTCCTTCTTTTTTAATATTCTATTAAAATATTAAATTAACAAAAATAATGCAATGCTATTATTCTGCATATTCTGAAATGAATTGGAGTTAGTTCTATAGCGCGCATCGAAATCTCTAACACCCTTTACAATAGCATTCAATTTGTGTCGATAAAAATTAATATTTTTCTAGCAAATTTCGGGTGGCCGCAATTTTTCTTAAAAAAATTATAAATAATTTTAAATAAACTGTTTTCAAACCAGTTAAATAATATTATATAAATTTATTGCTTGTTTTATTTAGTATCAGATATTGTAGATTCATTAATTTAAAATTTAGTATGTAAATTTCGTTAATAAAAAACAAAAATTCATAAATCATAAATTTTTTTATTTAAATATTAAAATTTTTTGTATATAAATATAATACATTTTAAAATTTTACCTGTATATAATTAAAAAAAATACTTTTTAAATCATCAGAGATAAATATGCGTTGCAATAATTATAATATATTGCATATTACATCGATCCTGAATAATACAATTCTAAAACAGACGTACTGCAGACTGCAGTTGGTAAAAGCTAAACGTCAGTAAAAGTAGATAAAGTTCCATCTAGCGGATGCGTTGTGAAATAAATTAACCAGTAATTTATCCTGTTCTGTAATCCTGTATTTTATAATTTCATTACTCTTTCGATAACGTTATTATTAGGAATATAAATATAAAATTTTATTTTATTTTATTAAACAAGATTATAATATTAAATTTTACTTATTAAAAAAATTATAATATATTTTTCATTTTTCAATTTCTTTTTATAAGTAGCAAAATAAAATATTAACATATGATTCTTCAGAGAAATTGAAGAATTTCGTGAAATAAAAAATTTAATCTTAATAACAATAAAAACTTTTGTAGTCTTATTAAATAAAAACGTGTTTTCAAGTAAAATAATTTATAGAAACAAATTAAATTGATTTTTAATTAAATTAAAAAGGATATTAATATTTACAATATTTTTAACATTGTTAAATACTATTTTTAGCATTATTAATAATAAACTTTGGTATCAAAAATTAATATACGCTTATATTAATTACATCATATTTAGTTGAATGTTTTGAGCCATTGCAATTAATTTTTTCTTTTCTAAGTCAAACTTTTGTTCTTTTAATTTTAACAGTTTTCTCTGTACTTCAAGCTCACTTTGGCGAATTGCCATCTTTTCTCTGTGTCTCCTTTCCTTTTTATGTTCAATTGAGTCAAAGTATCTTTTCATTTCTTCAAGAATCTTTTCAAAATAAACAGAGACAACCTTTGATGCTGAATCTTCTACATCTTTAGTAATTTGTGGATTACTACATACTGTTGATAAAGAATCATTTGTGTCAAAATTTTGTAAATTTTTGGATAAATCATTACTTTGCTTATCTTTTTGAACTACTGTATTGGAAGATTGGTTACTATTCTGCTCAGAAGTTACATTTGGTAAAATTAAAGCATATTTTGTTGAATTGCCTACTGGAGGATATTCACTTTCATCCAAATACACATTTTTCCTTTTTTCATGAAATATTTCATCCAATGCTCTTTTGTGTTCCCAGTGCCCATAGTGCTTCATTCGACCTGGCTTTTTTAACATTTCTCTTAATACTAAATTTTTATATTTTCGCTCCAAAACTCTCCATTTATTCTCACACTTTTGTGGACTAAAATAATAACCATGCTTCTGCATTTCTACAGAAATTGTTTCAAACATATCTCGAAGACTTCTCAGTCTGTATGATTGACCAACCATTGACCGATATTTTTTGTACTGGCTTATTAAACATGATGTAGCTTTGGATGTCCATAAATTAAAAACTGGATCAAAGGAAACGACTTCATTTTCTATCATCTGCTTGGCAGTTCCATTGTCTGAATTTGAATGACTAGCTGCTTCCTCTTCTTCAATATCAATTTCTGGAAATTCAATTTTTATTTCTACATCATTGGAGTCACCTAAAATTATAAAATGATAAAATTAAATTTTTGTATTCTCAAAACTGCATTATAAAATTTTAATTTTAATTTAAAAATTTTCATTTTGAAATTAACAGATGGGAATAATCTTTTTTAAAATGATAAAGTAATATAAAGTAAAATTGCATCAAATAAGATAACTAAAAATTATCTTTGCACATTTAATAACAAATTGCGTCATGCAGGTATTTTGTAAACTTAAGTTATTTTGCAACAGATATAGAATTACGTTGTTTTAATAAAAAAATTTTTATTGTTCATTTTTACGAAAATTTTTTACATAAATTCAAAAAATTATTTCGAAAAAAATTAAAATTTTTTTTAAATAAATGAATTGTTGACATAAATTTTACATAATGAGTAAAATTATTAAAACAATATTAAAAATAATTTGTTCCTTTGTTATAAAAAAGAAAGTAATTTATTAAACAGTTTTAAAATCACTTAGCACATTGTTGAACGCGAAAGATTATTCTTAAAACATAACCTTTATAATAATTATTACCACTTAAAACAGGCTCTGAAACTTTATCCATGAATAATCAGTAATTTTTTAAAATTTATACTTTAAAAATGTATTAGGAGTTATAAAAGATCAGTTTTTAAAATTTATTTTCTGTTTTAAACTTCTTTACTTTAACAAACACTTCCAAACAATCACCGCACCACCACTTGTGGTTCCAAAACAATGCGTTATCAGTCAACACTTGTTCGAATTTCAACAATGAGTACACTCCTCATAAAAAGTTAAATTAAAACTTTGTCAACGGGATTGCCAACAAGTGCTACTATCCGTTAAACTGTGCGACTTGACGTCTCTTGGCAACTGCGTTTTTGCAATATGAATAGACGATTGCGTAAGGTTCAGTATTTATTGGATGGCATTCGTTCGCGGACAACTACGGGCAAAGTTATGCTTGCGAAGCAAACTTGTTGCAAACAGGTTCTAAACTATAGAGTTCCTCTTCTCATTCTTTAGGTTGGTAGTAGTTGCAAAACAATAGCAAGTGACGTCAACCTCGCGAGCCATCAACTTGCTAGTGCGCGTGCGTGACAAGAGGCGCCAAATTTAAATTTCTTACCAACTTAGGCGATTCAAAGTAGATAAAATGCGCATCTGAATTTCTGTTCAAAAGAAAAACTAAAAAATTAGAAAGGATTTTGTTCGTTAAGAGAAAATTCGAAAGATTGAAATAATTTTTAACGATTAGTATTTAAACAATTATTTCTTAGTCATTGTTATTATTATCATTTCAACATATCACGTTGTATAAAAGTGTACATTGAACATATAAACATTTTATGTAAGAATTTCAAAACGTAAAATAATAATTTCCATTGTAAAAGTTCAATTTGTGCTTTTCAGTATCTGTAATTAATATTTGATCATTTTTAATACATTTTTAAAACGATTAGTTATAATTTACAGTATATATAAATGATTCAATTTAATAATAAGAAAAGTTAATTACTTAAGCTGATACTTTGAACAATGACTCACGTAAATTATCAATATCTGCAAACAAAAAAAGTTTTTCAGAACACACAATATAAAGCATTTGCTGAATTTTTTAGCTAAAAGGTTTTATTCAATTGAATAATGAAAACTGCTTTTTATCTGCAGCCCTCAAATCAATCATTTCCAATTTATTAAAACGACAGCTGTAAACTCATCATTCGTTATACCAGCTCTAAGCCAGCAAGTAAAAAAAGCATAATATTAATATTCATCGTCCGTAAAACAATAATAAACATTCATATAAAGCTACATGGTGGATCAAAAGCTATATAACCCAGCAACCCCTAGGAAGCCAAAAGGCTCTAGGCGACAATCACCTCCCCCCTCGCTTTCAGCGAACCCCGTCGGCAAGTGCTCCAACACACTTGCAGGGGAACCTGTCATGCTCACGCACACTCTTGCGCAGGTGATATTCGAATTCGCGAAAGGACATACCCCCCGCCCGGCAACACCCACACAAGCTCGCGCTGCTCGGCGCGCAGAGGCAGGCTGGCGTTCGCACTCGAGACTTATCACTTGACTGCAGTCGGCAGCGGTGCGCGAAAAAAGCTAGGCGGCTGCGCAGGAGCTTGGCCGAGAAAGGGGGAAGGAACGAGGCGGTAGAAAGATGGACCAGAAGCCGCGACTAGGAGGCGGCTGCGTTTCCCGCGAGCAGCTCCTCCGATGACAAGTTCAAGTGCGCGGATCGCCTGGCAAGACGAGTCGTCGCGGTTTCCTACCACCTCCAGTGGCCCACAACACAGTCTGTCGCCACCGCTGTGTACTACCACAGAGCTCTACAGTTCATCCTGCCCCAGCTATCAACAATAACGCCGCGGATTAAATATGTATCAAAAATGAAGAAGAACTGGAAATTCGCCAGTGACTACACCCCGAAAGCCCAGCTGTGACTGCACTCTGTGCGATATATACGATAATCAAAATGGAAATGGAATTGAAATAGAAAGTTTTATTGGAGCCGAGTGCGTCGGTGTAGTTAGAAGGAGAAAGAGATAGAGAGAGGTATGTGTACATTGTATTTTTCTCTGGCAGTATAGTGTGTGCGAAAGGGATCGAAAAAGAGAGCGCGCTCGGCTGCTGCACCGCACGTCCGCACACTCGTCCGAGAGAAAAAAGAGCTAGCAGAGAGAGAGAGAGAGAGAGAGACAGCGCGAGGAGAGGGGCAGAGAAAGGAGAGAAAGGGAGAGGCTCCGCGGCGCTCGGCTCCGCTCGCGCTCAAGAAGATGGCTTCCAGCGGCAGCAGCAGTAACTGCTCGCCGGCGCCAGACCAGACGACTTTGGCGACGAGTCCCGTCGCCGATGACAGCAACGTGCCCCAGTGGAAGAGGGAGCTGATCCAGCGACGCAGGCAGCAGCAGCTGCAGCAGGGCAAACCCGGCTTCGGCGTACTCAGGTCGGGCTGCACGGCCGCCGCAGCCGCCAGTACCAATACCACTACTACTACTACCGCTGGCGGGGCCCGTGGTGGGGCTGAAGCGGCGAACGCGCCATCGCCGCTCGGTACCAGCGGCATAACGTCGTCGACCCCGGCCGACGATGCTGCTCTCTTCTCGATAACGAATAGTGCCGGCTCGGATATGCGACTCGACGCGGCGGCGGACGCTGCTGTTACTTCGCCCGCGGACTCGCCTAGTGAACTCCTTAGTAGCAGAGTGCCCGCCAAGTGCTGCAGGTCAGCTTCCAAGGAAATGCTGGATATCGTCGAGCTCTCCAAGATGAGGAACAATACCAAGGCGGACGTTGCCAGGCAAGATGATTGCGAGAGTGATAGCTCTGAGGAGTTACAGTATGGCCCTGGCATTGTGCACAAGCTCAGAAGCAAGTACTTGAACATGACCCTTAGGGAGATGAACAAGAACCGAACATGTGTATCAGGCTTCAGGAGGGCCACTAGCTTGGAGGATCTGTTGGACCATAAGGAGGATAGTGCTGAAAAAACCAGGAGATATGCCAAAAAAAATGTTGCTGGTGCCGCTGCCAAAGTGGAGAGGTACAGAAATGCTGCCAGGGGCAATGAGAGCATGAAAAGAGCCAGAAGTGTCGAAACATTGATGAGGTGCAATTCTTCTCCAGAGGATTCTACTCAGAATCACATGAGAAGCATTGTGTCCAATGTATTTAAGCAAGAGAATGACCATATTATATTGGTGGACAGGACCACTGTCAAAATAGAGAATCGCCTTCTGGATAAGGATAGACTGAAGCCCATCAATAAGCCCAAGAGAATAAAGCCTGTGCTGGCGGAAACTGAAAGACCACCGCCAGATCTAGTCAAAACTACCATGCGCATTTTTGAGAGTTCTTCTGTTAAAAAGCTGAAGCCCAAGGGTGAAGTTGCAGCAAAAGTTGCTACTTTTAAGACTATTAACGATACTTTCAAGGCTCAAAACCAAAAGAAAATACTTCCAAAGCCACCTCTGCAGCCAAAACCCTTTGTTAATGGCAACTCCAAGCTCTCAACTTCCCCAAGAAAAATAATATTAACGCAGAAACCTACTGCTGAACTGATTGAGAAACAGAATAGTCAGGAGCATCATAATGAGGGTGTTATTACAGAGCCAATAGTTCAGTCTGTTTCTTCTGTGGTAAGCAAATTCCAACAGATTGAGAAGTCCTATTCTCCATCTTCATCACCAGAGCCATCTTTCAACAAAGTAAAGTTCTCTCCAGCACCAAGCCCAGAGCCTTCAGTTGTTAAGACAAAAGTGTCTTCTTTAGATTTAAAGTCACCCACAGTACCAATTCCATCTCCGAGAACATCACCTCCAAAGGTTCAATCACCCTTGTCTCCAAAACCAGAAGCTGTTAAGCAGCCTTCTGTTTTTGTACAAAAACCAGTTTTGAATTCCACCCCTCTCTCAAGTAAATTTGAACAATCTAAACTCTCTTCAACTTCAGAGATATCTAAAATTAATCTAGAGCAAGAAAATGAGGAGTCTTTTACTGAACAAACAAAAGAAGCTTCAGGAGAAGTTGATAATCAAAACTTAGAATCAACACTAGAAGTGTCTAAATTAAGTGATTCTCCAACATCTTCTGTATCATCAACTGTGCTTGTTGAAAGTTTTGAGGAAGCTGCTGAAGTAGTTGACAGCCCTAGAACAGTTTCAAAATCTGCTCTGGATAATATTAGTAAAGCAGGAATGACGGTGCAGTTTAGTTTCAGTGAAAATCCATCCATTAAAAGTTATTTACCTCGATCAATGTCTACTCCAGAGCAAGCTGGAGATAAATCTTTTGAAAGTGAAAATGCACCAAAATTGGCAGAAGCAAAGAGTAAATCTTATTCATTAGAAAGTCCAATTGTACCCTCTGAAATCATACCAATATCAGCTGAACTGTCTCCTACTAAGCAAGAGAGGCTTCTCTCTGAGAGTTTTGATGAAATTATTTATAAAGAAGAACATCACAGCATTGAAAATAAGCCCATTGGTGCTATTTCAAGCTTAAGCCTTATTAGATCAACGACTACAACTACCTATTCTCAAGGTAATGAATCGAAAACAATCAGAAGTCAAAAATCAATCGAGTCAAACTCACCTCCACAAAAACAAATAGGTATAATACGACCTCTGGTTTCTACGAAAACTCAACTGCCACAGCAAAATCTTAGCAATAGAGAGATTGAGAAGAACCTGATTAACAGGGCTAAGAGCATTGAACAGCCCACAAAAGTAGTAGTGAGTTTAAAAAGTGCTGATGAAATTCAACCAGTGAAGAAGAACAGCACCAGCGGTGGCCTTTGGGATTCCAAAGTCGTGCCATGGAATCAACAAAACAACACTATGGTTTTCAACTTCAGCAACAGGAAAGATGTTCCAGATTACATAGAAAATGACGGTTTAATTATCAAGAGGAAGAGAGATAAACCAAGGGTAAGAACATATTTCCTCCCATATCAAACTAAATATTATTATTCATTCTGAACACAAAATAATGAATGTATTTATAAACTTTGCTCATTTATTTTGTAATTAAGTACCACGGATCCTCATAAATATCAAATTTCAACTAATAATAATATTTTACAGTTAATATTAAAATTCAATCCTTATAATCGACGAGAGTAAAACGTCAGGCTTCGAAGAACTGGTTTGTTCATCGATAAATTTATCACTCCAGCCAGCTTTTTCAAAAAGCAGCAAAAACGCAGAAAAAAAACGACTGTTGCCTCGTCTGCTTTCAAATAATGACGGCGCGGAGAGTCGAGAGCGCTCTGTTTGCGCAGCACGGGAAAAGGAAATTGTCCTAAATTAATTTTATGAGCGAAGATTCGCGCCGATGGAACGGATAACTTGTGAACGTTCCGCGACACGGTTTACAATTTGTTGACACTACGGAAAGTGGCACGTTACTTTACGCGGAACCTCCAGTGTCGGCGCATACTTTCGACTCTCTCGATTCCGCGGGATTTGCAACTTTTCTTTACGAAAACCTCCGATTGCGCAACGCTCCTTTTGAATCTACCCGCAGAAAGCAGCCCGATCGAACGGAGAATCTGCAATTAAGCGTGACAATCGTCCGCCAAAGCAGGAAGTCGCAATTGTTGCATTTCGAGCGTCACTTCGTTATTATACGGACAGCATCAATTAAAGGCTTCCCCTCCCCGACTGTCGGCGAGGGACATAACATTTTTGTACGCCTGATCGATTGAAAAGAGACGAGGAGAAATCGTGCGGCGTCCCATTCGAATCCGGCGGGGACTAACTCGAATGAAAACTCGTTTGTCGCGCCAGAGTTTTGAGATTTTTTCCGTCAGATTTCTCTCCGGGAATGGAGAGGCAAAGAGTCTCGAGCGCTTTGCATTTCGTCTCCTCAACTGTAAACCGCGCGAACCGACTTCTTACTCTCTATTTGTTTGCTGTTCTAGCGATTTTATGGTGGTAGTGAAACCGGCGCTCGATGCTTTTATTGCGGCCGTTTCGATATTTTTCGAAATCCCCAAAGTGTCTTTCGTTAATTATGACTTTACAGCCTCGGAAGTTTGAAAGTTGGAATTCGATAGGATTGGTAGCGTTTCCAACAACAAAAATAATGGTTGATGGAAATACTCGAGTTATAATAGTATTTGTGAATATTTCATACTTCTGACTCGAAAGATTTTAAAGTAAAATATTATATCGTTTGAAATAATTCTATTCATTCGAAAAAATTCCTGTTTTCGTTCTAAAGATTTCAAAGTAAAATATATACTATTCGAAATAATTCTATTCGCTAAGAAAAAAAAAAAAAAATTTGCAGTTTTCGTTTTAAAAAAAAACTGCATACTAACTCCCCATTTTTTCTCCGTGACGCGTAGATTCTAATAAAAACACGCAAGTCGTTAAATAATTATTCCAAGCACCGACGTCTAAGAGTCCGCTTGAAATTCTCACTCCAGCATCGACGAGCGCAGCGGAGTTTTCCATTGGGAGCCTTAAAAATCGGGCGCTTTCAATGAGCGAGAAAAAGAAGAGAGAAGAAAAAGCAAAGGCTCGCCTACGCGCATAAATTAATAACGTCACGGATCCCAAAAGCCTTCCCAGGCACGCGAAGAGTCAATGAGCCCTGAAAGGTCCGCCGCTCGCCTTTCAAAATCGTTCTCGTTCTACATCCGCCGGTCCTCATTCCTTATTATATCATCAGCAGCAGCTTTTCCTAGCCTCGATATACAAAATACCCGCGGAGTTTGTACCAGTGAAAAAAAAAAAGCCAAAAATTCGGCGCGTGCGCTCGAAAACAAGCAGCGCGCGCGGTTTACGTCGCTGACTCACCGCGCGAAAGATAGGATATCAGTTTAGAATTCGCACCGATCAGATATCGACGATATACGATAGATCTCGCGCCGACGTTATATTCCTACGTGTTTAGGACAGGCAGCTTTGCCGAGGCCCCGAACGTTTACAAAATCCATCCGATCCCAAACAGGTGTATTTAGAACGCTCGAGAGAGAGGCTAAAGGCGCGCGCGAGCGGTGGCTCGATAGCATAAGCCGCGCGCTTCGGCGTATTATACTCTTTATCGCTGCAATTTTTATTTTCCGCGTACCAGATTAGGGGCGTAATCTTGACTTTATCGGGTACGGCGCGCGGCTACAATGGTCGATAGGGATAAGGAAAAAAAAAAGAAATAACACCGCGCTCGTTAAAACTCCAGCTTTATGTAATAAAAAGGAGCTCGCGCGCGCGCGGACGCGCTGAAAATGGAAAAGAATGCTCGCCTCTCGCTAAAATAGGCAAAAGAAAGAACGGCTGCTGCCGCCGCTGCTGCTGCTGCTGCTTTTTTGCCGAGCAACTTCGCGTGCTAAAGAATCGAAGCGCGCGATTAGGAAATGATCTAACGACTCTCCGGCGATAAATTTGAAAATGGTCGTTAAAGCGCGCCTGCGCCTTTTACAATATATATTTTAATAAAATATGCCCCCCATCCCACCCATAAGGGAGGGGGGGGGGGCAGTTTACTGCCGAGTTTTTCCGCAGAGGAGTAATTACAAGCCCGAGTTGTTTATACCCCGATAAATTCCGCGATTTCCTAATTATCGGGAGTAGGAAAAGCGCATTTTTTTTTCCCTGTTGCGACAGGCGGCAGCGATTGTTCGGCGACTTAATTACTTTCTGCCCGCGTAAAAAAAAAGAAAGAAAAACTGGCTTGAGCAATCCGGCGCTCTTTTTCGGGGATATAAATATCGCTTAATAATTCATAGTAAGTCCAGCTCGCAGATAACGGCTCGCTGTTCGTCGAACGCATCTGTTACGTCAGATCTCTCTTGCAGCGAGAGACGCTATCTTTCGAAAAAGAGCGAGAGGCTTCCCACAATAAACAAAGGGATTCGTAGGCTCAATGATCGCTTCTTTTGCATAGAGAAAGAATCGCGCTTTTCGCCGAAAGGATTGAGCCAGCCGGTTCTCATGCAGAAATTCAAATATCCGCTTAAATGGAGCGATCGCGCGCGAGAGAGAGACGGACGGGTTACGAAATGGAGCCGGAGCGCGCGTAAAGGGATTAGCGCGAAAGCGATCACGCACTGCGAAAGAAAAGAGAACGCCGGAAGCAGATAAGAAACGGTGGAATAAATGGACAGGAAGCGGACGCTGAAATTCATATTACGAGAGAGTCCGTGAGAAACGCTGCCCCAAGTTCATTGCCACTTTGCATTGTGCGCGTACACGTTCGAGAGCCCCATGTAAGCGTATTTGTTAGGTCTAAATTCGATTTGCACCTCGGCGCTCTCGCTGATAAGTGGAACGAGGCTCCGTTCGCTTCTCCGCCTTCTTTTTTCGAAGCTTGCCATTTTTGACTCGTGAATATTTCATGAGTTATGGATCGCCGCCGTAATTTGCGACTTTTTCGAAAAAAAAAAAAAAAAAAAAAAAGAA
>UCOM01001481.1:0-40426 GCA_900474385.1 Ormyrus pomaceus
GGGGGGGGACTGCTCGCGTGGGCTAATGCTCATGCAAAGGGTGCAGTTTGGCGCGCGGAACGAGGGATAGTATATTCGCCGATCGATGGTCAACGTCACGAGCCACCACGTCGAACAAATGTTCTGGCCGGAGTCGACCGGTATTGAGCAACCAATCATCGTGAAAACGCGATCCGTCATTGCCCCGACTCTGCCGGCGCTCTCGAAAATTTACTCTCGCTGCTGACGCGGCGCAGCTTGTCTCGATTTACGGAATTGCGCGCACAGCTGCCTTTTTCCCTCGATTGATCAAGGAGGCTTATTGGGGCGCGATCGAGTCCATTCCTCGATTAAATTCCCGCCTCGGCGGCGTCTAAACAGGCCGCGGGTCAGCATATCGGGCTGCGGAGTCTTGGCTCCTGGAGTAATGACGCGATATTATGCATAGGATATTCGGCGCACATCCGCGGGCGTATTCTGCTTGTTGATTTATCGTTGTCTTCATTATTAGGAATGCGCGCGCTCGGCGCTCCTCGGCGGAGCATTATGCGGAGCGCGAGCGAGAAGGAGAGAGAGCGTCTGACCGAGCGTCTGTCCGATCCTCCTCCCCTTGACAATACAATGTTGCATGTGCGCCGCTCGCATACAAGAGACCATTGAGACGGGCTGACTACCTCCGCCAGATATAGATGGACAATTAGCTACAGAGTCGCTACTTGCCGGCCTCTATAATTCCTGCCTAGCGCAACTAGAATGGATGTCCGGGAGATAGCTAAGATCGCTAATTTTCTAAGACAGCCTCATTTGCATTAATTATTCGTCGAGTAAATTTCAATAAACAAGGGCTTCGGGCTGCGTGGATTTGTTCGAATCCTTGAAAGATTTGCTCGGTGGGACGGCTTTTTAAAGAGGCTCGCAGAAGAATAGAGCGGAGGGGCCGGGCCGCGCCGCTCTCGTGGACAGTGATAAAATATTCAGGCAGCGCTCGGGGGACTATATTTCACGAAGGAAATCGGTCGGTTGATTTTTATAATACTGGTCAAATATAGCCTGGGGAGCCGGACGAGCCGAGGGGGTTAGGGCCAAGTGTGGAGCACAAAGGGCCAAGGCATAACAAATAGACGTATAAAAGGGTCAATAAAAGCTCCGCGACTCTGCCGGCAAGGAGAGAAAAAGAGGCGCTGCTACTCTCCCCCGAGGCCGGCTACCGAATAAATCTGAAAGCGCCGCCGCCGCCGCCGCCGCTTCCTCGGGATGCGGAGGCTCCCGCAGCTCGTGGCTCGTGACTCGTGGCTCGTGGCGGCCCAGCGGGAAGCAAGATATCGGGGATTGACGTGCGCGACCCCGCGGACGCATTCAGAGATATCGCGGCCGGCCTATCGCTTTCCCATCTCCACTAATTGCTACGTGTCATTGCTTGACGTATTAACCGCTGCTTCCGCGTAAATTGCATTTCCGTCTCCTTCGTTTCCCCTAAAAACGTGCGCTTAGAAAAATTAATCAACTTTGCCACAGCAGCTTTATTATTTATTTAAAAAATACTTATGTTCTACAGTTTATAAATGTTGTTACTTAAACAGATTTCAACAATATATAAATATCATTCTAAAGTGCAGCGGCAGTAAATTATTCCTAAGTGGAGGGTCGCTTTCGCTTGGATTGGGTCTATCAATCAGCAGGCGCGTATCGTACATTCGATTTCCGAAACAAGAAGCGAGAAAATTGAGTCACTCGCAGGCGGCGGAAAATATGGAAACGACATTTTAAGGAAGGTCCCGGCGTAAAACGACCCACGGGAAGTCAAAGGGCGCGGGGCACTAGTTTATTGAAAGGCCCGTGGCGGACCTCTGCGACGGCCCATAAACGTGATGTACCGGCGCAGCTTCTTCGATATCGCGCGCCGTCGTCGCGCCGGATCGAGATTGGACGTGGAAGCTCGCAGAGCTCCCCGGGGGCCTTCAATAGGGTTGAAATTTTCCTCGGCCCGTTCTCGCCGTCATCCAGACGGCTAAATCGCCGCCGTTTACCCCGGCTCCCGCCGTGCAGCTCCTCAATCTCGCGAATTTTTCGAATCTCGAGCGCTTTCAATTAACATGAGGCGCGGATGGTAACGAGAGCCGCGCAAAAACAAAGCAAACAACTATGGCGTTTCGGCCGCGGGAGGAGGGGAGCGGCAGCTCACTCGTAATAATCTGCGCTAATTTAGCTTCCGGAATACGGTAACTGTATCGTTAATATTCCGAGGCCGCTTAATAATGGATGTTGATGCGCCATTTGGGCCGATGAGATTTCGGAGCGGAGAGTTCGAGACCGAAGTGGACCGCGGCCGGCTGTACTCGCGAGAGGTTCGCTGTCTCGCTTCGCTAAAGCTCGTTTGTAAATATTAGATGTCCCGGCGCTCCCCGCCCTCTCGCGCCTTTCTTTCGATTTTAGTTTGCCGTATACAAATCACCACTTATCACAGTTGATTAAACGTTGATAATCCGACGTATTTAATAAGGAAAAACGTTCGTCCGAGCCACGGCGGCTCTTTCCACTCTCTGGCCAAAGATGCAAGTGGCTGCCAGCCCGCTTTTAAAAATTCGCGAGCCCTGTTTCGGAGATGGAAGAGCGGAATTGTTGATTCGCGGGCGAGCGATTCAGACGGGCGCGAGTAGCAGCATATCCGCGTCCGATCCCGCGCCGAGTCTCAATAATTCAGCGGCGAAGCATCGCGAGCTCGGATGAGCCATGTAAGCGCAGAAACGGGCCGCGGACGGCTCGGCTCTTTGCCCAGGCAAAATATTTCTCGGCCTGGATGCGCGCCCCTCTGGGGAATAACCCGCCCCGAGTGCATCGGGAGCATCTGTTTCGCGAGAAGACGCCGCGACGGGAAACTTTCCCTATCGGCCGGAATGGGCACGGTTTTTCGTTGAAATTATTCATTTGTCCAATCAAACGCGCGAGTAATAAACGAAGCCGGGAATAATCGGCCGAGTGCAAAAAAGGAGGAAATCGATGTCAGTGTCGGGACGAAGTAACGCAAACGTATACTTTTCTCGCGCTAACGCAATTAGAGGCGATATGACGGAGGGTAAAAAGAGCACTCGCCTGCAGTTGCCAGTCGACGGAGCTTGTCTATATCGGCTGCGAGGGAGGGGGGCCGAAATTCGGAGTTTGAAATTCGGCCCCCTAAAGTATTTAAAGTGTCGGTGCGCCGATCGCATCCAAGACAGGCTTTGGACGGGGGGGCGGAAGAGCGAGCCGGCAAATTCAATAAGCGATAATCAATGTCAGGCCGACGGGCGCAGGAGCAGCCGAGTAAAAATCGTTCAAACAGTCAATCAAAAGAGAGCTCGCTCTCCTCTCTTTCGCCGAAAATCACGGCACGAGAACGTAACGACGTTAAGAGTCGGCGTCGGGCCGGAGGGGCCGGATTAAAAAACGAAGATCCCCGAATTAAGAAGCCGGCTGATTAATGAAAAACTAAATCGAAAGTCCCCCGATCGTGGAATGATGCCGATCCTAACGAGCTTTCTAACGAATTTAGCCGTCCTCCTTAATTTTTGGACTGCGCGGATCTGAGAATCGCTCTGCGCGCGCGTCCTTTCCGCGTAATAAAGGCGGATAGGGCTGCGCGCGGGGCCGCTCGGCCGAGGGAGCAAATTAACCTGGGTAATGAAAACACAATGAAATTATAATAAACCAATTGCCGGGTTGATTCGCGCAGTCTCGGCAAGGAGGCCATTCAATAATAAAACGCCGGGCTGCCCACCTGCTCCCGACTCGCGTATGTGCAGCCAGAATTAATTTCTCGAGAGCCTTTATGTTCTCCGACTGACCGAACGCTACTACGTCTCGACCGCCGCGCGTAAAAGCCACCGAGCTTTCTCCCCTGCCCTCCTGCACCTTTGTCGGAGATATATCTCTGCGCTCTCGCGTCGGAACGCCTCGTTCCCTCGAGCTCCCCGTTATGATTTTTGCTCTCTTTCTCTCTCTCTCGGCTTTATTAGCCGCCTCCTCCATTTTCATTAATTCGAGTATCGTGCTTCTGATTCCGATCGAGGGCTGTAAATCTGGCGGCCGCGGTCGGGCTCTGCAATCGTCGAAAGCCGCAGCCGATTCGGATTCGGGCTTCTCGTGCTCGTAACGGCCCGAAAAGTATAAGGTGAGCGGCGACAGCGGAAAAGTGCTGCGGTAACGTGTGCGCGCGGATCGCAGTGCCGCGGCCGGTGCTTTGTTGCGGCGCGTCGGCGGTCAGAAAAGGGGCAGGCAGGCAAGGAGAGCCGGGCGCGCGGGATGTGTTTTCGCGAATGTAGATGCGGTTCTCAAGCCGGGGGCCACCCTTTTCTCCCCGGCCGGCCCTTATGAAATTATTTCGACCCTCGGGCTGCCCGGCCGACGGAGAAAATATAACAGCGGCCGGGCAAGACTTATTAGAAAAATTAATTATTTTCCCGGTCTCTTAATTAATTTTACAATTACTCTCCGCGCACGGAAAGGAAGGAAAGGGAGCGCGAGTATAAAGGATTTCCGCGGCGGGCGCGAGGCTCGGCTTGGCTTAGAGCTAACGACAAACCGCGGAGGCAAAAATTGCGTGGACAAACAGAAAAATTGAGGGACAGAGGAAGCGGAGAAACAAAGCTCGTAGGAAGCGGGGGGCCGAGTTGTGTGGAAAGTAGGAGTTTTCGCGTGTAAGGAAAAACCGCGCGTTCGAAATCCGAATCGAGCCTGGGATTCGCAGCCTCGATTTTGCGGCGAGGGTAACGCGAGACGGCGACTTTTTCCCGGCCATCGTCGGAAATGCCGCGCTTTTTTCTCTTTCGCGGTGCTTCCTTCTGGCGCTAGAGGGACGCTGGGGGGGAGAATGATGAAATTTTCCTCGGCGAGGTATCCTCTTCCCTTTTAGGATTTTTTGCCCAAGCGGCGGTCTGGCCGCGTCTCAATTATAGAAAGGCTTGCTTCGACTGGCACGGACGAATTCCAATTAGTCGGTGGCCGGCTCGTGTCGCGCTCGCCGCTCGCCGCTCGCCGCTCGCGTATGGGGTTTCTCGGATTCTGTACGAGTTCTTTTCATGGAGCGACTCGTTCATTTGCCTTTCCTCGTGCCTCCTGTCGTTTGCTCTGCGCCTTTTTCCTCCCCGGCAGCCTAGCTGCCTCTCCCTCCCGGCGCAAAGCCTACCTTCAGCTTCTCTCTACATTTTTCTCTCCCTTCTCCTTTATTTACCGCTTCTCCGTTCGTCCCTTGTATCATTCGTTTTGCGTCTTTCCCCGCTCGCTCGCCCGGGATGTCTGATGTGCGTACGTCTGGATTATCTGGGCGTCGCAGCCCGCAGTCGGCCTTTAGCGGGGTGCGAAAATCAAATATCTTATAGCCCTCGCTAAAAGCCGCTTTTTAAACCTGCACGTCGCGTCAAAAAATTTACACTAATTTATAATATTGTAGTTTCCTTGAAATCTAAGCGAAGCGGACTTTTAAAAGATTTTTGAAATCTTATTTATTTATTAAGTACTGATGAAACAGCTCTCGATAATCGGGCGCAAGTAGGTTATCTGTTTTTCTCGAATGAAAGCGCCATTAATCGACTGGCCGCGAATAAACATCGTCAAGCAACAGTTGGCCGGGCCGATAACGAGAAACGAATGCAGCCGGAGTGCAGAGCGGCCGCCTGTGCATCCGCGCATTTCCCGCGTCGATCGCTCCCGGGGATCGACTCGTTCGGGATTTCCGGCGCTCGTGGCAGCCGCGTGGAACAGAAAGCGAGCGAGCCTCGGGCTGAGGGGGCCAGGCGGATGAGGCTCGACCTTTAATATGCCGTTTGAATCAGTGCTTTATGCGAGAGCGTTTCGAGAGACGCTCGGATGAGACGTAGCTCCCGGCCTGACGGCAGCCGTTCGCCCCGAGTATTGGATGCATATGTTAATCAGCAATATGGCGCGCCGGAGTAGATATTACCCCCCTCGCGAAACCTGTGCAGTTGCGCGATCTCTGATTTGCGATTCGCGATTCCGTCCGCTCGAACTTTATCCAGCAAGCGGCCCTGTTTCGACTTGCAAATATACAATAATGCATGCGCCGCGGCCGCCTTCGAACGTTTTGCCCCGGCTTATATTCGTAAAACGCGAGTTTCGAAGCGTTCGAATTGGATTTCCAATGAGCGCCGCCGCGATTATATGCATTGTCTCGCGGAATTCGGAAGCATGCAATCTGACGTAATGTGCATTTGGGGATGCACCCGTCGGCAATGGGCTTGCATACTAAACGCAGTTATTCAGTTCCTTCCGCGCTTCTCTTATACGTATGTAGGACTTGCGACGCTCCTCGCCCAAATTACCAGACGACGCTCGGAGGGATGATTCCCAGGCGGCTGGTCGCTGCCTAAAATAAATCTTCGATAATGCAGGAAGCTCGGAGGGAATCGAAGCAGCCGCGCGCGATTTCTTGCCGCGAATCACGCACACCACTGCCTCCAAATTGAATCCGAATAAGAAATCCATAAGGGACCATCCTCTGCTCCTCTCTCTCTCACTCTCTTCCTCTATCTCTGGAGAGCGGGCTTTGATCGCTCGCGCGGCAAAAGTTGCTCGAGTTCTTTCGCTCTCTCTCTCTGTATTTCGACCCTTGAAGCACATCTCGCTCTCTCCCGTCCTTTGCGGCAAAGTTCAATCGGAAAAGCAAATCTTCAGCCAGTCGCGAAAACCTCAACCACGAGAGAGGAAGCCTCGATAAATTCGTCAGACGGCGAGCGAGGATTACGCGGCACTTAATACCCGATAAGTAGGTGAATATTTGAACGGCAGAAGATCAGCGATGCGATCAAGCTACGGCTCTTTCATCCTCCGGCTTTTTTCTCTCTGTTTCCCCGCTGCTCAAGTCTTTGAGCGGCTTCGCTCTTGGCGTTTCGATTGACTTTTAAGCAGAGGGCCACGGCTTTTTATATTTAATTCCTAGATTAAGAAACTGCCATTTTTCTCTAATCAATGGATGAGGTTAATTTATATCGAATGGAAAGTGTATTGTTTTAGCCGTAAATCCCCCCGAGTTTGCCAGTCCATATGTCAAGCTATTATGTAAAAAAATAGACGGTGATTCCGAGGTAAGCTGATATTTCCTCGATAAAGGGGGTATCCCTTCGTGCGCATCGGGCGAAATGACCCGTGGAACCTGTGGCGCCCGGATTGATCATCCCCAATAGCATTACGTATTCCTTGGCTGGCTCGGCTCGGCTCCTCCATTCCTCGCCCCGAAATCCGGCGAGCTTTATGGGCAATATATCAAAAATACGTCTATTTCGCTATCAATCACCGTTTTCATCAGATTCTCGATATCTTCGTAACTCACGAGGGTGTCATTAAATATGCACGAGCTCGAATTAAAGCTTTCGGCCTGGGGATTAATTTATCGATCCGCGACAAGGCTGCCGCAGCGGCGAAACCGCGAGTCGTTAGGGTGGCCGAAAAAAGACATGTCGGTCTCGGGGATTCGACGCGGGGCATCCCTTTTATCCCACCCAATCGTTCGCGATACGTCGGTCGGCTCGGTTTACAAGCGCACAAATCTCCCCGCGGCTCGGTAACCCTCGCCACGGGTGATTTAGCGGCCTTTTCCAGGGATTCGGGGGATTTGAGAGACTCTTTTATATCAATCGACAAACGAAACGCACTCATCTTCGGAAACTTTCAAAGACTTTATTTATAGACGGACGGATAAACTTGTTTTGGACAATTCGCAGTTGGCTGCCGTGTGTGCAGACCGAGTAATCTTCGATATAACAAGTTCCAATAGCTATTAGCAAAGTCGTCCCGAATTCGTACAAGAAATTTCGCAGCTCTCTTGGCATAGTAATACTGTGAAGTCTATTTCGAGGTGTCACGGGGAATGGCTCCTATATCATTCGCTCTTGCGAGATCCACTTCGAAATTCCAATTTCGCTGAAACGCGAATATAGGTGAAAGCAGTTTGTCATCCGATTCACGAGTTTTTCGTGACTACTTTGCCGCGAGCGCATTTCCATAGAGTTTCCATTTGTTAGCCGAACTATCGACTGTGCTTTTCCAAAGGTGACGTAATCGACTCGAGGGCGTTCCGCGCAATTTCCCCACGGTAGCAGAGCACAAAGAAAGAGTGGTAAACGGCTCGAACCTCGAAGATAGTTGACGCTCGATAAGCCGTGCGTGAAGATCGTCGCGCGCCGAGTCTTCGCCTAAGTGGTTCTCGCCTCGCGGAAGCGGCCGCGCGACAATCATTACATAGCTAATTAATTATAATGAGCGGCAAGTGAATCGGTCTCGGCACATCTCCGCGCGACTTTCTTTCTGAGCCTTCATTAGGAGAGCTTCCTGCGAGCAGTCAATGTACCGGACGCGCCGAGCTCGCTGACTTTTCTATCTCGCTGAGGATTGCTCAGCTCGTCTCCGCGAGAAATTGCTGCGTGCGAGCGCGCTTTGTCATAACAGCCCGCCATGGGAAATCTTGACAATTACCGGCGATGCGCGAGCCTGACGCGCGTTTCGATGCATTAATTAGAGCCTCCTTTCAAACTTATCGTCGCGAAAACTTTCCTATCTGATTTATCGCGAGCCGAGCATTCGGGAGAGAACATTTTCGCCAAATGTGTCATTAAAAAGACAATACCTTTGCAGCCTCACAACTTTTAATGACTCTTGTTACAATCAAATCGCACGATCTAAATAGAGCCGAGCACAAGGTGTGCGCGACACCTGCGAATCATACAAATATTTCATTTAAAAAGCTCGAGTCGCATCGAGTATTTAACGAGCATCGCGGAAACGTGCGTTGACCTGCAGAGATGCACGATACGGAAGCGCATGGCTTATTGATGCTTCGAGGGGGTGAAAATAAATTCGTCCGACGAGGAAAGCGATCAGTCCGGCAGAGATCGATCGACGGTCATCCTATCAGCCGTTCCCTCGAGAGTCAATCCTACGGTCGAATACCAATCATCGATCTCGTTATCCTTATCTCCAGCATTAATACATCATTTTTCCTGCTTCTACTAAATACATTACCGGCCTTATGATTTTTCGTAATCGCTTCCATCAATTTTCCTCGATTCGATTTACCCGTAATCATTCTTCTTCATTTCTGTCCTAAAATGAGATTCTTGTAACAATATTTTTTCTCCTCCAATTTATCGTGGTAAAATTTAACATTTCAGGCAGAACCTGCAGGGAAATACGGAACTGCGTGTGACAAGCGAAATGAGTAGAAGAGACATTCAAGTTGAGTGTCTTGTCTGGGAGGAGAGAACTTTGAAATCAATCAGAGCACAGATGCATTCGGGAAAATTAATATTACCGTCTGCGAAATCCACTCGCTTCTTAATCGGGTTATTTTTGGCTGGAAGCACCAGAATGTCAGGAGCATTTTGTTGTTATAATGAAACGCGGTGAAATTTAAAATAATAATGCACAAAGGAAATTTATAAAATATAGAAAACTGTTGAGTATTTCTTTACACAATGGTATACGTAAAGAAGCTTCCAGCTCAATTGTATTTTTCTATTATTGTTTCATCTCATTAAAAATTCCATTTAATTATAGTATAAGAAAATACAAATCAAGAATAAAATAATATCACGGCAGTTCATCTTTTGTAATGGATTTTAAAAAAAAAGTGCCTTCCCTTAGCAGCTGAAAAATACTATGCAGACTTTAATTAATTTCAGCTATTAACATTAAGCAGGCTATGTAGAAAACTTTGTTTTATTGGCTCTACGTTCTTTGAATTTAAATGTATTTTATATGCTTCGCCTTTATGGATTTTTTCTTCCAAGCCATGATGAAAGGCTATAAATTATCCGCTAATTAAAAAATTTATGAAAATATTATTTCTCCGCGTGCATTAGACTCGGAATTAAAGAACATTTTTATAAAAAATGAGTGTTTATAGCATTAGCATTTTTCCGTGCAAGCGCGCGGAATTGAAAAAATAGCCCCGTTTTCAGTTTCTTTCCGCTTCTCTTTCTCAATCTCCATCTCTGAAGCTTGAGAATTTGATCTCACGTAGGAGGCATCGCGCATCGCTCGCGGCGAAACTTTTGACGATAAATAATCGAAATTTCTCGAGCCCGGAGCCGGACAATATTTCTGCCAGCCAGCTTATCTTTCGGCGGAGGCGACATATAAACATCAATTCAATGTATGAAATCTGTCAAAATGAATTTCGTCTGGGAGGTCGAGCGAACCCGCGGAAACGTGACGTGGCTGTCATTTTTCTCTCCCGCGGCGAATGTGATCTTGATGTGAAATATCGTTGTACTATTGCTTGGGTGCGCCGCGTCGTCTGCCGCATCGAGCGGGGGAATCCACCCTTCTTTTCCTTTTTTTTCTCGGCAAACTTTCTTTTGTCGGGGCGTAGCTCGAGTTTTTCCTCGGTATTGCAAGAGTTTAATTAAAATGAGGAGAAAATCCGTATCGAAGCAGAAGCAGAAGCAGCAGCATCAGCAGCACGTATGCTCGACGCAAAAAGCCGCGCACATACATCTCTCTCGCTCGAGTCGTTCGAAAGCAATAAGCACTTAGCGCCTCAGTAAAATCAATTAGTGCTGCTCTCCGAGGCGGTTCGGAGGCAAGAAAACGCATCAACGTATAGTTCGGCAAGTGGGAAGGGGGAGGCAGTATGGCCTGTTTTATTGGCCCTCGAAGTTTCAGTTCTTCTCGCAGCGGCGTTCCTCTTCCGGCGCGCCGCTGTTATTTTCCGCATCCGGAGCGATCGCGATTTATAGATGGTTTTATTGCTCCGGGCGAGCTGTTCCCGAGCATATCCTTTATGCTAAACAGCCGAGGCCGCAGTCGGGAATCGTTATATGGCCCGGCCGAGCCATTGAAGGCGCTCGCGCGGAAGCGAATAAGCGCCGTTTCCACCCCCAAAACTGCGCGATCAATTTGTCCAACACCTTCAGTTCGACTTCATTTTTTTCCCCCTTTGTCGAAAGCACGCTCTTCTTTTATCGCCTCCTTACTCCCGAGTTATGGATTGGAATAACGGCTGGATTATTTTCTTATAATTGGGGAGTAAAATATAGTTTTTTTACCGTTTAATTGATCGTAATTTATCCCACGCTTCGAAGGAATAATCAAAGGAAATTGTCACCTGGCCTTATTTATCGCTTAATTTTCACATGATTAACGAATAAAAGTTCGCGGGATATAAAACGGAAATAAAATATCGGCCGTGGGCAGGGGATAATAAAAAAAATCGTTTCCCGTTTTTATTTATCGGAGTGTAAACTTGGCGAAAAAAATCGTATATCATCTGGAACGTAAAGCACCGGCGAGAGTAATGTTTGGCTGACCAATTAAATGCAAATGTGTTTGTTTATAGCCGGCGCGAGAAACACGGACGTTTATCGATGTGCCGCATTAGCCTACGCATTGACGTGCGCGGTCCTCGCGCGCCTGGCCAAATGAAATTGTGGGCGAAAGATAACACGACGCGGCTTTAAATCAAGCCCGACGAGCGCCGCTGCAACTCATCGAAAGCTCTTTTACGGCGTCTCTTAATGGCGATTGCTGTCGAAGCCTCTCGACATTTCTCCTCGATTTTACGATTTTCGAAAGGTTTTCAGCCGGATGGGGACCGTAAACTTTTACGTCTGCCCCGCTAATTTCATTTGTTTCTTGTACACAAATTTAGCCGCGATAACGGCCCTGACCTTTTAGCGTCGGCTCATTTTGGGCGCGCAGTTATTAGTCGCGGCTGCGCGCAGGCACACAAAGAGGGCCAGAAAAAGGTGCCGAGGCTTCTCGGAAATCAGCGTCTGTTTGATCGGGAGGAACAGGCGGCCGATTCACCGGCTCGGCAGTCCTCAAAGTTTGCTTAGGGCGCTGCATCGTCGCGCCAGTAAATATCCGAAGGCGGAAAATTTACCATCTCGAAGAGTTCGGGGAAGCGATAACGGAAATCCTTGGGACGGAAGTCGTTGTGGAAAAAAGCCGGATAAAGTGGGTCAAGCGGGATCGGGAAATTATTGGATTAGCCTCCGATATATAAGATGGGTCGCGATTTATGTAGTGTTAAATGTGCGGCGGCCGGTGCAGCCTCTCGTGGCACGTAGTCTCGGGATCTTCGCTTAATTGGAAAGCCGGGGAGTTTCCGAACAGTTTAACTGGGCTTCGGTGTAGCCGCGGTCATCGTAGTGTTAGGAGGCCGGGGTCCCTCGGCATTATCGCGGCTTGGACACTGGCCGCTGATCCCTTCTCGGCGCTCGAGCGCCGCCAACGACCTATACAACAAATAGATCTACTTCCCCCGCCGGATTCCGCTTTCCGTCGAAGCAGCCTTTGGGAATTACGCGAAGAAAACCACTTTCCACTCAGCCATTGAGCTTTTTCATTTAGAAATCGTCTGCTTTAAAATTAGAGCTCAGCTTTGTATTTGTATACTTTAAGTGTAATGGGGCAAATTCGAAATGTACCAGCACATGATTTCATTTTGTCAAGACTCACTTAAGAAAATAAATTACAAACAATTTACATTATTCGAACATTTTTAGTAAAATTACTGTCAACTTCGATTTATTATATATTTCAATCATTTTACTTGTGAAATCGTTATACTATCGTCGTGATTAAAAAATTAATTCAAATAGTACATAGTAAACATCAAAACAGGGAGACTTTGGTAAAATATTTAAGGAATTTAATAAAAACTAATTATGATTCATGAGTAAAATGGTTATATCATAACTATACAATAAAAAACAATTTTTTAATCACATGCACGTTATACGGAGTTCATATTAGATATGGAATATATTTTTTTTATTTTTATGAAGTTTGGTAAATCTTTTGCCTAAATTTTGGTAAAATTTCCCTGATTTGAACTTGAAAGTTTCGAAAAGTCTCACTTGCCAAGTATATAATGTTATTATAGATAATGTTCTGCTGAACTATAGTTTGGCTAATTTTTAGCTGAATGTATTTTTTTTATGAGGATAGCTATATTAAAAAAATGATTGGTATGCTTTAAAAACTATTAAAAATATAATAAATTATAATTTGGCAGTTTTCATTTTTTATAGTGGAAAGAAAGATTTATTCTCTTCGATAGAAAAAGGAAGCAGATAAGCTCTAGTATAAATGATTCCGAGGTTGATTGTCGATGTGAAATGTTTTAATTGCACGAGAACCCTTGGAATGCCGAACGAAAACGAAACGCTCAAGTAGAAAGGCGCAGGATCGTCCCAAAGGTTGTATTAGGATGCTGCTCATCGTATACGCTTAATCGAAGGCTCCAGGAGCCTTTGACCATTGGGGTGGACGTTTGCTACGACGTTGTTTCATAGGCCGTTAGTCGGAAAAGCTCGTTCGATAGACGCTCACTGCCCTGACCCTAATCACATCGAAACAAATTGGAAGAGGGAACTCCCATTTCGGATTTTTCATTAGAATGTTTACTCCTCTCCGGCGAAATTGCTTCCCCGCTGCCGCCCCATTTCTCTTCTAAATTTTTCAGGCAGCGCGACGCGCCGTCGACAGTTTGAAAGCGGCAGCATTAAAATAGTAGAGCATCCGAAGGAAGCGGATAAAGAGTGAGAAAGAGAAAATAAAGGGAGGAAAATTGCGAGGCTTTCCTCCTCGGAATGTGTATATGCTTCGGAGGGTAGTAACTCGCGATCAGGTGGCTCGCATACTTTCTCCGGCACTCACGCGCTTGCCTACCGCCGCTTATAAATCTCCGCGGCACGCGATGATCGAAAAATATTACAAGAATATATCAGAGCCGTCGGCACCCCCGACACTACACCTCCCCCATCCTTCTCCCTCGCGCCCGCCTTCCGTTTCTCTTATTCGCTCTTACGTTAGAGGAGCGTGCGGGGCCAAGTCGAGTTATTCGGGGGCGCGCCGCCTCGCGCACCGACGTCTATATCTCGGGACAATGATATGTGACCCGAGCAATATCAATAATTTTCGCATTTCTCCGCCGTATATTTCCCGATATCCGCCGCCCCTCAGCCGCCGCTGCGAGCAGAAGAGACTGCGAATCTCCTTGACGGACTTTTCATTTCGATTGCGAGCTGCCCAGATTTACTTCGCAGCTGCCTAATCATTTCTCCCCCGCGGCCACGATTTATGGCAGCTGTCGAATTAAATGCAAATTCGTTTGAGCCCATGTGACGCTTTCGAGCTGCAAAGAAGCGGGCATCAAAATGCCGTCCCGAGGCTCATCTCCGCGGCTGTTTTTCTCGAGTCCGATCGATACCGTTACTCGCCGGGCTCGTTAATGAAGGGGAATAACAGTTCGATAGCAATTAGCGAAAGAGAGTTTCGGGAGTCTGCGGTTGCGGGCCATAAAAAGAAAGTGGCCGGTAGGTAAGTAGCTAGGCATTAACTGCCCCCGCGGTGGGCAACGTTAATTGAACGCACCGCTCGTAACGGCCGCGTCGCGACGCTGGCCGCAACAACCGAGGGCCCTCGCAAGAGAGAATCTATACCACTTACTTTTACGGCCGGGCTGCCTAGTCGAGTGCGCGAGCCAGTTTTCCGGGCGGCAATAAAATTTGGAACAAGCGCCGGTCCCCATCGACGATTCGGCCAACTTATGACATCGCCCGGGAGCAGCCGGTTTTACGCACTTGCGCTTTATTGCCCCTCTCCGACTTTTGATTTTTCCCCGAAATCGAATCCAGCGTAGCTCCAGCGTAGCTCCAGCGGCTCTCGAGCTGCCTGGGCTAAAACTACTCTCTCGGAAAGTTTGCTGTTGATTTTCCGGCGAGCTCAGCCCGAGTGCATTAGCGAACTCGGAAGAAAAAAGGCGGTCAGTGACGAGGCCGGGAGGCTTGTTCGCGGTTTTAAGGGCCCGGCCGCACAGACAGAAAAGTTTACGAGCGCCTCGGAGCTCATCCCCGAGCTCGGGCGGGCAGCCTTTTTCGCTCGTATATCAGCGCCTGCGGTTTCGAAATTATTTTTACGTCCCGGCGTTCAAAGGCCGCGGTCCCGCGAGATATCGCAAATCGACGCTCGCATAAAGACAATATTGCCCTGAGCGCGACCGCCGCCGAGTCCTGAGATCCTCGCCTCGTGCAATCTTAATTTTGCTGCGCCGTAAAAACCGCCGCTTGCGTCACTCCCCGGCGCGTTTTAATTAAACCTTTGAACCTGCCTGGCCTCCGCCATCGCATCCGCGCAATCGACAGATTCCATCTGCTTTTATTTGTTTGCCTATCAATTAGCGATAGCGGAGATAGCGAAAATTGCCTCCTCGAAGAGGAGCTTTCTTATATTGTCACCGCTCGAGCGGGCAGAGCCGACGCCGCCGCCGCCGCCGCCGCCGCCGATAAATCAGCGCTCGTAAATAACATCGAGTGTGCTCGTCTCGCGACAGAGGCGGAGCAAGAACGACGAAATAAAGCGGCCAATGGACTACAGAAGGGCACTGCGTCTTCCGGCGTTTTAACCCTCGAGTGCTGCCCCCCCAGAAGCGGCATCTATCAAGATGAGCAGCGCGATCGGATTCCGCTTAACTCTGCTCCCATCCCGTCTGCTCGGCCCTTCCGTCCGAGGAAGAATCGGGGCCAAATAACGCGCTCTCGGCTCTTTATTGAAATTCCTCGGAAAACTGTTTGCTTGTAGACAAATGTCGCTTCACTTGCAGCGGCCCGGAGAGGAGAAATTTATTCGAGGCAAAGTAATCCGCGACTGCGCGTATACACGGGGACGGGCAAGTGACGCATGGCTAGGACTCTTTGGAACACGAGGCGCTCTTAAGTGGGCCCCGTGCGTCTTCCTCCTCTCGAAGCCTGGAATCGAAGGGTCGCTCTCTCTCTCTCTCTCTCTCTCTCTCCGCTCGGTATCGCACACAGGCTGCGCGGAGAGCCTGCCGGAGTCGCCCGCTGATTTATGCCAAAAAGCAAGATTTATAAGGAAGAGAGCGCGGGATTGAGTCGCAACACGGCGCCGACTTATCGCGAGTGGGTAGAAACGACGCGCTCCGAGAGCTGGGGGGCTAAATCGCCGTGCCTGCAATCGTTCATCGAATCAACCGGCGAACCGCTGAATTTATTTGTTTCGCGCGCTCTTGCCGCAAAATCATCATCGCGCGTAGGAGTGAAGAGAGCTTAGCGCGAAATTGGCCGGCGTCTTGCATCGGGGAAAAAAGGCAGCCGTGAGAAGGAGAGGCAAATTGGCTTTGCGCCTTCTTTTATTCTCGGCGCGCTCTGACAGATGAAAATTGGCTAAATGAAAAGAAAGCTGCGTCTATGGGGAGTTTATTGGACGCGAGTAGGGGACTAATTACCTCGAGGAGAAATATTGAAGGAACAAATCAGGCGTGAAAGGCGACGGCGGTCCGCCGCGAGCATAATGAGCGTCTACGTGCCGGCACCACACGCAGTATCTTTATTGGTAGTTCTGTACTTTTGCGAGACCGCATTTCGCGGTTTCCTTTAGCGAGCCGACAAAGTCCCTTCTATTAATCGCAATCGCACCGCGATAATAAGTATCAATTAGGCAACCCGTGCGACGACTAAACACCTAATTGAATCTGTAATGGCTCGCCCGGCCGTTGCTATATATATAAAACTTTTTTCCGCCAAATCAAATTACAGGTGCGATCGCTTAGAGAGATTTCGCCTCAATTTGTTGCAATCGGGCTCGGTTAAAAGTAGTTCACGGGAAAAAACCTCTTCAAAGTCAATCTAATCTTGCAAAACGTTTAATAAAGCGAAGCAATTAGGCAGCCTCGTATGCAGCTCTTCACCAGAGGTTTTAACTTTAATTCCACCAATTAAAGCCTCTAGATACACGTGCGAAGCAGCGACGGCTGGGCAAAAGGAGCAGCGAGCGTGCACGAGTGAATAATAGAGTATCGATTTATAAATGGACCGTCGCGGGTGCAATTTTTCGGACTTAACGAACGGCGGGAAGAAAAAAAATGAAAAATTCGCCCGCGATGCCGGGTCGAAGATAAGCTCTCGGAGGCGAGCGGACATATGAATCGACATCGGAGTTTGTCGCGGCCCAGACGCTTAAGCGATCAGCCGATAAGACCTCTCGTTCCTCATTGGCAGCTATTACTTACGGGCCGATAAGCCGGCACGCGGCGCGTTATTAACGTCGCTGCGACGCGACAAACGAGCCCCGCAGAAGGTGCGGAGAGCGCGAAATGCCACCCCGCCGGCGGACCGGTTCGCTATCGCGCCTCCTCCCTGCGAGCTCATTAATTGTACCGAGGATCGCCGGACAAATTGGCCGATAAGGCCCGACTTAATAGCATTTTCTAGATATTTCGGCCTTCAAAGCCATTCCGAAAAGTGCAGAAAGGGGCTCCTCGGACTCGCGCACTCGAAATTTGCTTTGCTCTCTTTTCGACGGTCCCCGCGCCGCCACAATTCCCGTTTGACGGATAGCATTTAATCTGATTTATAAGCAATAATCGACTCGAGCTGGCGAGAATGCCCAATAGCAGAGTTCGAGCTGTCGGCCGCTGAAATATACCGGAGCGCTCTGTGGCTAATCGCGCGGCGAGTTTACATTTGCGCGCGCGTAAAGAACCGTCGCGCGAAAAGGCCATTGAATTAACTTACGAGCCACGAGCTCGCGATTAAGCGAGACTCCGGCAGAGTTCTCGCGCTGAAACAAACGATCCGAAGTGTTGGCAATATCTTTTCCCGGGTGACTCGACGATCGGCGCCTCGTGTGCGCCCGGTGAAAAATCTAGCCTCGCGCGTGTAATCTTTATCAGCGCTTCAATTAGAATATTTCCCCGAGCGTATATTGATTGAGGTTATACAATATTTTTCAGGCGCGCGCCTGGTAACGCTTTGTAACTCGAAACTTGAATAAGCGGCGAGATGCGAATCGATGCGGCTCGAGATTTACACTTTGCTTCATTACAAAGCAATGAAATAAAACATTCGCGCGATAAGAAGCGCGGGGATAAACAATTAAAAGCCGCGCGGGACTTTTATTCGAGCGATAGCCGGGGTGAAGCGCGAATTTACGCGGAGCTTAATCGCTCATTAATCAAAATATAAAGTTGGCAAAGCTCGGGACTGCTATCTCGTTCGATTCGCTCGATTCGCACAATAAAGAATCCTCGGGCGGAGAAACCGGAACTCGCGCGCGACAAATAAAGCATTATCGTCGGGCGACAAGTCTCTCACGCCCGCTGCTGGCTCTCTTTCTCTCTCTCTCTCTTTCTCTCTCGTGTGTTCGGCGAGAGAAAAAGAGCGGGCGCGCGCGAGAGCGACGGCCGGGTGAATGAAAGGCGCGAGCCCGGCCGAGGAATGCCTACGGACATCGAAACATAGCAATGCTTTATGGTGGTCCGCGGCTGAACCTGATTTATAAGTGCATTACTGCAGCTCGGAGCGGGAAGGGTAAAAGAGCGACGAGGCCAGAGACACTCGCCACGCACAACTTGTCGCGTATTCTCGCCTTTGCTCGCTCTGCTTTTGCTTGTCGATATTTTTAGCGCCTTCATTTCGCCCAGCTGTATTTTACGGAATTTACGAATGCATTTGTCAGCGGCGATTCCGCGATCGGTATTAATTGCCCTCGAATCGGAGCTTATCCTTAATGAAGCCTAATGTGCTTTTCAATAGCCTTGAGCGCGCGGAGAGCAATGAGCGATTGGCGGTATCAAAAGAGCGTATTTTTGGATTCCCTTTGGGGGAGAAATCGTTGGTGGTACGGTGGTAGACACGCTCTCACAGCCGTCCGATTCCAAGTTAGGCAGGCAGCTCGCCGCCTCTCTCTGTTCTCGCAGGTACGCTCGGCGAGCTCGCCGCGATATCAGTCGCGCATTATCGCGCACGACATTACCCGGCCTTTGACTAATGTCCACGAACGAATGCCTACGCTTCGCCGATTTATAATGCCGGTCAACGAGATGTGGACAAACACCGAGCGCCAATATATTTCAGATTATGGCTAAGCCTCCCTCCCCTCCTCCTTTCGCATTCTCTTTCTCTTTCTCGAGTTAAGGCCGCGAAATCTCCGCATGCAGATATATGGATCGTTTATTTATCTCTAAATAATATTTATACGCAAGGAGCGTGCCTCCGGCGCAATTTACGCTTCACAACAAACAAAACGATTTAGAGTGCTCTTAATTCTTATCTTCTTATTATAGCCGAACGCTATCGGGCTTTATAAAGCGTTACTTTATAAGCAGCTTCGTATCTCCGCCTAAATACTTTCGGATAGCCGTCCGAAAGAGTTTAACAAATTTTTCGCGATATTTCACGAGGATTTATGCCTATCGAGCCCCGACTCAAAGACACTCCTTGTAGAACAAGAGTAACAGCAAAGATGCATTTCCGAGGCCGGCCTCGCAATCTTTCGGATCTTCAGGCCCGATCGCAGGCGAGTTAACGCAACACACACACTTGCCGGATAAGTCAGTTAATGGATAAGTAATGCTCGAATCAATGATGCAGGCGGGCGCAGAATTTCCGCGCGCGGCAGAGTTTCCAGTTTTTCCCGCGGCAATAAACGGAGCTCGCGTCGAAGCACCGACCTGGCCTCCGCCCTGTGAATTCGTAAAATAGGGCTCCAGGAGGATCTTCGCCAAGACGCTCTCGAGCGGCTCTGAAAGCTGGAAGAAGCGGCGGAGAAGGCATGTGTCCCAAACGACGTATGCACGCCGAGACACGTAAACGATATATCAGGGGGTTAGCCGCTGGGGACGGACGACCCGAGCCATCTTTCTTCTACTTAGATACACAGACACCGACGCTCGCGCTCTCGCTCTCGCTCGCGATGATCACATGCGCAAACGTGATACAGTCGGCAGTATAGAGAGATCCGCCCGAGGATACGCCGCTCTCAGCTGTAAATGTATTAAGCTTTGACGAGCGAGGTGGGACACCGACAGCCCTTTGGCCCCATCCTGCCGCGGCGCGCAGCTCCGTCTTCCTTTTTCCTACGTGCGCCTAGATCAGCCCCTGCGGAAACGGAAATTCCTCGAGAATATATTCCCGAGGAGCGCGGCGCGGACGATTTTACGGGAGACTGGCGACCTATTCGTCTGCCCGCCGCTTTTCCGCGGAAAATCCGAGCGAGAGCCGAGCGAGAGCCGAAAAAAAAGGCCGCAAATCTTTGTTCGTTGGCAAATTTAGGCGCTGCTTCGCCGAAGGAGCGGGCCGCCACACGTGACCTAATAGCGGCCGCCGCGGGGGTTCCAATGAATCGTCGCGCGCACGACTCTGCCGAGAGAGCAAGAGGGACGGGGTGTACGCGCGCGGCTGCATTATTGCGTCCCTATATTATATTCGCGGGGCTACAAATGCCGCGGCGGCCGACGTAAAAATTCCTAGCACAATAATATCTGTGCTGATAAATGAGATACATAACCGTATACACGCCCGCCCATGGCGGAGGCTTATTCCACTTTTGCAAAGATGCATTACGAATTTCACGCTTTACAAACGGCGCCGCGCGCCGGCCCGATCTTAAGCTCCGGCTTCCATTGCAAATTTTTATTCATCACTTGCTCAAGATACATTTTTAAAACAATCTTGATCGGTCTGAAAATATTTTCGCCGCAATGGGATTATGCGTGCTTTTTTGCGCGAATCAATGTAAGTTATGTGCTCAATTATTGCAAATAATACAAGCGTTAAACGTGCAGAGGAGAGTCGAACGTTAAATCTTAATACGCATATTTACATCTTATACTCGTGTTTTGCACGAGCCGATTATGGACATTTGGACTTTTATTCACATCAGCGGGAATATTTTTGCTTTAATGGCGTATTCCAAAATCTATAAAATTAGTGACACACCAGAGTTTATAGGTTTGTAAATTAAGAAAGTTGTAAAATTAAATATCACTAAACTGTCTATACTTTGAGCAAAACTACCCAAAGACATTGGCGATTCAGGTAAAATATTTTTACGACTCGGGCTTTCTCTCCCGCTTATTATGATGGCGCGCGCATATAATAATAAAATATTTGAAAACATTCCGTCAGTGATTTTAGAGTCCGCGGGCTTTAATTTTATTTCGCTGATAAGGCCATAATTTATCGGGTATTATGCGGATATATTGATATATTAGGAACTAATGATCGTAATTCAAAATAATACCAATCGCATCGCAATAAATAAGCCGCTGTCCAGTGATATTTCACGGCATCCATATACACATTCGAGTGTGAATTTAAAAGTCTCGGCGCGCGGCAAACCGGTTCAGCCGATTTCGACGTTCAAAACACAATGAGCGAGGCTGCGCGGCTACGTATGATTTTGAACTTTGGGCAAATCCCCAGAAATAAGCCATCGTTCCCCGGAATAAACGAGCGGCGCACTGGATCGAGACGTACGTCGAATAACAATGCGATCCGAATTTGCCGGTGATGCATAGTCTTACGTTTCGTTATTTACGAGCGCCGCCGCCGGGCTATACTGCTCCCTTTTTTCGCTTTTCTCCAGATCCGGCTGCTCTGCCGCGGCGCATCTGCATTCGCAAAAATTTGTCGAGTGGCGAGTGACGAAAATAAATTCATCGTTCTTTTCGGTATTTTTCCGGGGCTCTTTATTGCGCGGCGAATTGCCCCGCAGTCGGCGGCAAGGCGTCCCTCCCGCGGCAAGGGCGAGCTGCGAGGCGCTCGACGCTATACCCGGCACGTTACAGCCGCGATATATTTTGCAAATCTTTTGCTATTTATCACGTGGAGTGTGAGCGCGCGATCCTCGGTCCCACGTGCACGTAGAGCCGTAGCTTTTCCTAGCCGAGGAGCGCTTTCATATTCTGTTACCATTTTGCCAAGGCGACACGAGGGCGCGCGCACACGAGGCTCTGGAGATTTTCAAAATTGATCGGACGTGAAGATCTCGCCGGTGATAAAGCAGCCCGAGGTAAAAGTTGGAAATTCAAAATTGCACTGCACTCGAAAAATGCGATCCTCGTTAACTCGTTCGGCCGCGGCGCTTTGTCAACCAGCCGCTGGTGATGCAACATTTTTTAGCGTCTTCAAACTGCTGGCTGCTAGAATTTTAAGTAGGAATTTTTCCTATTATTTCGTGCCTGGGTATTAAAATTCCTTTCAAACTTGAATTAATTTGAAAAAGGCAAGACTCGAATTCCGAGTACTAAATGCCCGACGTCATCGACTGGCTGACTTGCCCAGGCAGCCAATAAATTGCGATCACGTCGAAGATTAGCCTCTATGTCATGACCCTCATAAATATCTGAATTTTTATATTACATATTTTCGCGGCAGGTTAAGCCGATTGCCTTGCATCGCTTTCTGCCGCTTGCCTGCTTCGATGCCACTGCATCTTTCTCCGTCTCTCCGCGTATAACTGCGCAACTCGAATCCCCCTTTTTTATAACCAAGAAGAGATTAAAAACGTTTATGGCATGCTTTTACCACGTATCCCGACTTACTTTGTATTTATCGTATTGATACTCGCCTGTTTTCATGCTACATTAGCAACATTGTGTTTAAAACAAGTTCGCGTGTGAGATCAGTGTAAAGTTGATATATACGGTGCAACAACCTTTTAATATCTCCCTTTCTCTGAAATGATTTTCAAATTACTTTCAATTTTTCAGCTTGACAATATTCAAAATTTATAATTCAGATTGATCTCTTGGCGCAAGTAAAAATCGTTACTTTTTTCGGCAGTGGAAACGTATACATTTTTGTTACATTGGCAAGGGGGCACACAAAGAGATCTTTTTTATCACGAGAAACAAGAATGTGCGTCACCAAATTCGATCGACCCCACGCTAATCCTGAAAAAATCGGGGATCGCCCCCTTCTTAATCCTCGGTAAGGAGCATCGAAGCCGCAGAGCCGCCGCACTACAAGTCTAGATGCTCGCTCTTTCGAAGATTTTGCGCGAGATGTATCTCAAATTGGTATGCGCTTCGGTCTTCCAACAATACGACAATTTATATGGATTTAGTGGAGTCTCCCGAGTTATCCCTCTCACTCTTTCTTCGGCACTGATCTCTAGTGTTACCTTCCGTTCGCTTTCAATAGGGCTTTGCACTTTTTTGTCAAAGCTTTTTTTTTTCACGCATCTCTCCAGACTGACTGTTTTATCTTTGTTTAACCATCGCGACTCTGTCGCCAACGTTAAAAAAGTTCTTATTCATGAGTTTATAAAAATCGAGTAGATCAAGTTTTTTAAGCACTGCTTAAACTTATTTGTTATTCCGCAGCTTTAAAAAAGCTTTCTTAATGAAACAGGAAGTACGCAGGCAAACATTAGCATGTTGTAGTATTTCAACGTCTTGAGGATGTTTCTATTTAATCACAACGCCCGCACTATTAATTTAAACAAAGAAATTAATGTTTTATCGGTCACTCAGGCAGTTTATATTGACCTGGGATTTACGTTTTTCTCAAAGACTTGGAAGTATAAGTTTTATACACAATCTAAATTTACGGTATTAGTCAATGTAAAACGCGCAGTACACAAGCCTGCTAGTTACTTTAGACTATAAAAAGGCTTCGGTAATTTAAAGGTTCAATTTTATACCGTGAAAGATACATTTTAAAGCACCCAAGTGTATACTTGAGCAACATCTAACGATTTTGTAAACTGCTTTTCTATGCTAATATCGATAAGGTGGAAGAAAAACTGCAATGACAAGCCATACAATCGTCAAGGGATTTTTCTTGTAGCTGCAACGATAATCACATGATTGAAGCAATCTTCGGGCATAAAACTTTTATTACTTTAATAATCATGAAATAAGCAAATAATTTATTAATAACTTGGAAGTAGTTGAACCTAATGTCACGTTGTTTTACAATTTTTTATCGTTTGTAAAAAGAATTCATTCGTACGAGTAATTAACAATTTTTCGAAATTCCAAAAAATGTAAATACATGTAAATACTAATAGTAATTTCAAAGTAAGCAAGCTAATGAATCGATTGAAAAAATTTTACTAAACCATTTAATGAGCTGAACTTGATTTTTAATAAACAATGACAATTAATGTCGAATTATCGTTGACAAAAAATTTAAAAGTAGCCCCCAATTGAGTACCACTGAAGAAGGTGAAGGTTTACCTTCTCTGCAAGAGATGGCGTTGGTTGTCTAGTAGAGTTGAAAACGACATTTTGACTAGAAATCTTAGCAAAACATAAATATAAACAGATGAGTTGAATAAAATACAAATTTATAAGCGTAAAAATTTCAGTCAATTTAATTAGTGAACTATATGAATTATAAAGATCAAATGTTATAATCTTTCGTTTTTAGCATTTAATACATTGAATGCTAAACTTTTGCTAGTCAATAAAATATTGTGTAATTAATAATGACGAAATCACGTTTAAATAATTCAATTGATTTTCTTAGCGCGTGCATGTTGCTTTAAGAAAGGAGTCTGACATTCTTCGTGTCGGGCGTTATTAAAGAGGAACTGCTCTAATGACTCGTTTCAAGTCAAAATCGCTTAATTCAAACTCATATTTGCTTCTCTTTTCAGGAATTAAACTTGTTTGCATTTGTTACAATTTTTCTGAATTTAATTTTTAAAATAATATAAAATTTCGAAAACGTTCGAGATAGTTAAAAGATAAACAAGTAAATACAGGCTTAAGATTTTCATTTTTTTATAAAATATAAATTTTTAAGAGTACAATTAATTTTAATCGGAAATTTTTAGAGCATCTTTATTTATTCATTTTTTGATTCCAAAACAATGTAATGTAATTTTATTAATAGGAAAATACGCAAGTTTTCGATTTATTTATTATTACTTTGTTTATTAAAAATGATTACGATAAAACGAAACACACAGATAATAGGAAAATTTAAGAATACGATTACATTTTCTTTTACAAAGTATGATAAATCAGTTTTTTATACTCGAGCAAAAAAATGCTAAAATTAGAAATGAATTTCAAAAGAATGAGCAAAGAGAATAATGAAAGTTCGAGAGCTTGTAATGTGCTAAAATTTGTCTCTACTTATACCTTTGTGAACATAAACGATGCACTGTTCCGCAGGCGTATTTAAATGAATTGCCGGCGCACGTATGAATGCAAGTCCCCGGCGAAGAAGCGGTGAACCCTCGCTACATCACAGGGCGTTCGATTTTGCATAATCATTCAGCCGTAAATTCGCGATCGTCCCTTACGATCGGCTCGCTCAGGCCGCGGCTCCCTTCGATATCATTTCGCGATATTTATTGGTCGCCGCGAACAATGGATCGATATTGTTTTCTGATTGGGGGCTATCGCGTTAAGCTGCTGCATCGGCGATTTCCTCTCTCCCACGTGGTGCGGCGCGCCGCGCTCCCGAAGAAGCCCGCGAACACGGCATAAAGCCGGCTGGGGCACAATGAGCTGCAGCGGATAATGCACTAGATGCTGTGCCGCGCGCCGGCATAAATAATATTTAATATGACAGCGCGAGCCGGCGGCCTTTGTGCGATATATTTGGTATAGAAATGTCACCGATGCCGTATCTTTATAGGTCCGCTTGTGCGCCCCCGCTTTTCGCTCGCTTCAATTTTTCGCGGGAGAAAGTCCGCTTGGCGCTGCGGCACGAGTCGGCAGTGTATCATTCATTGCCACTTATCTCGCGAGGGACTCGCGCGCGGCGCGCGGCGTGCGCGTCGGGATCGCATTGGCAACAACAATACTCCGAAACAATTACGAGGGCCGCGCGAGGCCAAAACAAAAGCAGGACCATTTGAATAAATCGATTTGCCGCGAGCGTGTGTCGCCGCTCCGCGGCCCGATCGAAAAATTGTCGTCGAACAAAAGATCGTCCATTTGAATATCAAATTACGCCCGACCGATCGCCTTATCCATAATCGTATTTAAATGAAGATCGCATAAGGTATAAAGCTTTAATGGGGGTTATGTAGCCTCCCTGGTTTTCTTGCTGTCGGCCGAGCGTCACGAGGGACAGAGGAGAGAGGGGGAGGACGGAGGGCTGCCGCCGCTGCCGAACAATAACGATAAACCATATAATGGTTAGGCGCGCGACAAATGCACGCTGGCATGCTCGTATATGCATACAATTGATACAGATATACTATCGTCGGGCTTTATGCCGCTACGTCGTTACTTTGCTTAGCGGAGAAAAGGAGCAGAGGGAGCTGGCTGGCTGGCTGGCTGGTTGGCTGGCTGGCTGCAGGCTGGCTGGGAGAGCCGTGTATCGAGGAAGAGCGAGACGGAATAGAGAAGGATATCACGTGAGAGCGCAGGTATAAGAGGCTCTCCCGCGTGCGTCGGCAGGGAAGGAGCGAGGAGAGGCTTATATGGCGCCTTCGCACAAACTAGGCTCGACAAAGCCTTGTAGACATCTGTTCTTGTCATAAACGAAGATTTAGTCGCGGAGCGCAGCCGCCTCCAACCGCCGCCGCCGCCGCCGCTGCTCAGAAGACTGACCTCGAACTTCGACGAGGGCACTCGGGAAACTCGCTTTCTTGCTTATTGCGCTGGTCCCTTGAATCAAATTCAAATTCAGGGTCGTCTCTCTGAAGCCGTTTTTCTGACCTCAATATATTTACTATTATTTTCATTTTCCTGCGACCTCCTCGCCGCGTAAATTGCAAAAACTAATTCAGTAAGGTGGCCAGATGATTCATCCTTTGGAAATGGTCGTATTTGCAATCTTGTTACAATAAAAGTATACCTGAATTCAATTTTCTGCAGAAAGGGGAACAGACGAATTTGAATATCACTTTTCCCATTTTACTCGATGGGCTCACGTGTAAAGTTGTGAAATTTTTGCTTATCTTTGCGATCGCTCATTCTGATTGGTCTCGAGATGGGATCGCGGAAAAAATTCGTATTCACTCGGCGGTGTCGTTAACGGCGTGCGAGTAACACGTACTTCCCGGAACAGTGGCCCAATCATAAGCTTGTTTTGCATTGACGCCACAACGCGAAATGGCCTAATTATACGAAAAAATTTGGCTTCTGGGTCCTCCTTACATGCGCTAATCACCAACAAGACGTAATTTGCCTTTTCGGTGTCTCGGATGAGTGTTCACATGCCGTTTTCGTTTTTTCCCACGCGATAGCGACTCCAATAAAATTCGCAGCGCAAAGCTTTCGCTGAAATTTATCGCTTAAATTTATTTGCGCAAAAAGGTTATGCTTTTACTAAATCTCTAATTAGCCTCGTAGGCGAATTTCGCTCGTTTCCCACACGTTTCATCGCCTGTCCAGAGTCGGAACGACGCTTTGAGAATTTTTCGATCGCGGAATTTCGGACGAGCACACCTTTCCTCCGGAGGTGTTGCATCAGTGCGGCATCTTGATTATCGGCGCGCTTCCAGGAGTCGAGCGCAACATAACCGGGCCGGGCCTCGTTTGATCCCGTGGCGATTTCTCGCGATTCCTGGGAACAGTAGCCGTGACTCTCGTCGGTGTGTACGACCCGAGTCAAGGTAAGGAGGCCGAGCTATTGTGCACTGAGTCAGAGCTCGCCTCGGGCCGCGTTTTGCTCTCTTTTCCATTCCTGCGGCTCGCAGAAACTCGTTGTTTGCCTTACTTATTAAGCCGCGAAATTTATGCTCGCGGCCTTTGACAATTTCAGATTTTTCGAACCGGTCGCTCTTGTTTAAATCCACTTGCCGAGATTTATCGACGAGTTACACGCCATTGCAATCGGTTTTTTGAGCTCCCAGCCGAGGAGCCGAGGAGTTAACAACCCCTCATTCCGGCCGCTCGCGGCAGATATCGCGCACGTCGGACGCGGCAAAAACGAGCAAAGCTGCACCGGTCAGCCAGACAATGCAAGCTCATTGTTAGAGAGGATTCGGTTGGTAGGCCTGGCCTCACGCTGGTACCGCCTACCCAGACTGATTCCTGTCTGGACAGACGGTGCACTTCGACTGCCCCACCAGCGATCGGCCGAGCAAATAAACGAGACTCGCCTCCCGGATGCATCGAGAGCCTCCTTCCCGCTTTATCTGGCAATCAACTTTTTGCGCCGCGTCCGTCATATTTACGATAGTTTTCTCGATGCTATTTTTAGCTAAAAACGACATTTTACATTTAACATACAATAGTTTTGCATTTAAAAATTGTGCAAATGTATTCTATAGCTCGGGGAGCTGTTCGGATCGCAGCGCTGCAAGGAGAAGCTCGCGAGCGTATCAAAGATTCGTGACACGTTTCACGAGCGGCGATCCTCCAGTCGCCGCTACCTCGAGACTGGGCTATCTCCCGCGTGCGCATCAGTCGGGAATTTTTGCGCGTTTGATCGGAATGGACATAATCGACGGTGCTTCCGTGTGCGCCATTCCGGGAGATTCAAGGCACGGACCCGGAATAGCTCGGCTATCGGTAGCCAATCTTTTTTATTCGCGGAAATGAATGGAATTAAGAACTAGTTTTCGAATGAAGAGCGAGAGGAGGCAGGTTCGAAGGGGAAGGCTCGGAGAAAGAGTCTCGTTACAGAGAGGTTGGCGCGCGGCATCGTAACGAATGGCGGGCATTAGTTAAGAGGATATCAAAAGGATATCCCTCGCCGGCCACCAAGGCGCCCGAGAGCACACAGACCCCACCCAGCCGATGCAGTAGGCGCGAGCGTCCGGGAACCAAAGCTCCGCGGAATACAATGCCTCGAACCCGAGACTCTATCGCGATATCGTCCGGTTATAAATTGGAACACAGCTTCGCCCTGGCATTATGATGTCTCTAATATGTCTTTTTCCTCGATGCCCCGCCGGAGCTCTGCGCCAGATCCTTTTATAAGCTTAATCTGATTGTATTTCGTTTCATTTGCGGGCCATCGATTAATATCTCTTGCAGTCGCGCCTCGAAATGCGGAAAGTCGTTAATAACGGCGAAATTGGCTCGGCCGCGCGCGCAATTCGAAAATTGAAGAGGGTCGTCAGTCTCGCTCGCTGGAATCGTTCAAAATCTAGGCCCGCTCGGCCGGCCGAGACGAATAACTTTTACCCGCCTCCTCCGCTCCAACTTGGCGGCGGAGATGCGTGTGGGTGAGGAGACGTCTCGCTCCACTCTTTTTCGGATGTTTAACATAACGCGGGCAATCATTTATGCGGCTCGAGCCGGCTGGCGACCTCATAATTTAGTCCAGTGGGCAGAGCTACCCCGCGCCTGTCCGATCGCCTCGAAATCGCGTATTTTTAGAAGCCACTCGGAGCGTCTTGCTAGAGGAGTGAAATTAGGCTGCGGAAAGGGCGGCGCGTCTTGATTGCTTGGGTCCGATGTGGCGGGGGTCACCGCTCTGCGCAGGATGATCGAGTCCCGGAGCGTTATCGATCGACAGGAGCCAGGCCCGATGATCGGTCTGCGCGAAAAGCCGGCTCGGGCGCGTATAAAGCATCGCCGTCTCGGCGCGGGCCCCCCACGGCGGGATAAAGGTGGAGCCTCGTGACAGTAGCCGTGTACGGCTCGGGGTTAGACAATGCCGCGCGCATTAATACACTTCATATTAGCCGGGCTTAATGCGTGTTCGTCGGCCATTGTGAATGAGCGTCACTGTTTATCACCGGCCCCCGTGAGGGCCGAAAGCGGCGGCCGAGAGCCGAGAGCCACCCCTGCAGCCCGTGCAGTCTTAATGCGCCGCGCGAGCAACTTCACCGCCGGGGGTCGCATTTGTCTCGAGCGCCACCGATCGCGAGGATAACGAATTCGTCGGCGAGCGCCTGCGCACTTCCTCCGCAGCTTTTTCTCCTCTCCCGCCATTGAGATTTATCAATACCCGTGCCATTGTTGCCCGGCGTATATTTGTTTTCTGCCAGACCGCCGGGCATTAAGCGCGCTTTTTGTTTTTCTCCCGATTACTCCCAGGGAGAAATCCATTAATTCCCGCTCGTTCCAGATGCCGCGCGAATAAAACGCCGGATTTTGAGCGTCGTCAATTAGAGGGAAATTTGAGAGCTTTTCTTTTTTCCGGAGAATGATAAACAAACCTTGCACGCGGAGCAGTAAAATTACTGGTTCAAAAATAATCGCCGCGAGTCGAGACGCGGACAAGTAGTGCTCTCGGATCAAAAGACAATTTCTGGTGTAAGAGTGCATAAAGCAGAAGGGCACGTACAAGTCCAGAGACAAATATAGTCCGTTAGTCGATGATGTCTCGGGCTGCCTCCACCCTCGAGTCCTCCCTCCGCTCTCCTCCTTCGCGCATATTATTTCTGGCATTGACTCCGGCGAATATACGAGACGACGACTCCATCATCGCCGCGACTCCGTGACTCACTTTGCCCGAAATATTCGCAATCATCAGTTGGTCTCTCCTTCGCGCTGTCTCTTTTCCATTGTTCGCGATTGCCGACGTCGCCCGAACACAAAGTACCTTTTTAAAAGGCGCCCGAGACGAAAATACCAATAATAAGTGGGTGTCGCGACTTTCTGTGTAGCCCATCTCTGCGCGCACCGAAAATAAAAAGGCGAGTCCCCAAAAATACGTTATTGGAAGAGATGCCTTCGGTTAATTAAAGCTAATTTATCGTCGGCGATCAATTTCGGCTTTTGAATGCATACGTTAACATCTTTATGCTCGAATGAAAGCGATCGTTTTTTCGGTCTGTCACCCACTTGATTTGAATCCGAAACAAAGGCGCGAGATCGACGCCGGCTGTTTTGAACAAGTTGGGAGGAATCGATTCACGCGCAGAGACCCACGTGCCCGGTTTTGCGCGACACAAAGCCGCCGCATTTCTGCTTTGTGTCGTCGGACATAAAGAGTTGCCGTTACGATCCGCGAGTCGTGAATGCCGGGCGAGTGCCGCACTTTGGCCGCGCTTTTCCTTTCGTTTATCAGCCGTATTAATGTTACGATTACTTCTCCGGCTCCTTTCGGTTTCCCGCCTCGGGCGATTGAAACGTTCGAGCGGCTCGTTCGTCACCGAAATTTATTCCAGCTGTAAAACTCGTGGCAGCTCGGCTTTGATTTGGGCCCACAGTGTCACGTGATGTAAATTGCAAAACTTTTTACGAGCCCGAGCGCCGCGAGCCTATAAGAAGAGAGCGCGGATCGCTTTGCTATTCACCGGGCAAGGCAGCTTTATTACGTCTCTTCTTTATTATGAAAATGTTTATAATAGCGATTTGCCCGACCGCGGGGCATACTAATTCCGATTTCTACATCATTTTCGCATACGCAAACGGCCGATGTGCATCGGGAGGTATCGGCGGCGACGGCGGCGGCGGCGGAAGACGACAAAGGAGCGGCTTGCGTCAGAAATAGAAGCGGAGGAGGGCACGCGAGCAAAGTGGAAAGAGTGCGCCGCGCTCGGACGCCGGCGGAATATTAATTCGGCCGGTTCGACTCGGAACGAATTGCCGCGGCGCATCAGCCAAAGCCTGTCAGCGAGCCAATCCAGCGATCTTCGCCGCCGCGACATTTCACGAGTGCCTCCGCGTCCCCAAGCAAATTTATAGAAACGCCCGGCGGGGCACACGCGCCAAAGCTTCTCTCCTCTTATTTCGGCGCTCGTTCTTCCTTTTCCTCCTGCTTGCGGGTGACACACTCGAAAGCTACGCGCTTAATCGCGAGTTGCCATTCAATACGCGTAAGCCTCCTTGCCTCTTTTTTTTCTTGCCGGCTTCGATTTCGAATAACTGCGAGGATTTGTAATTTCGCCCGTTGCTAATTTCTTTTACGCCTTGCGTAAACGTTTCTTATTTACATAATCGAGAATTTGTTTCTTCAAATATTCGATGATAGAGGGATTTAATACATCGGAACGGTGTATTGAATAATGCAAAGAAGGCTGCTGCTGCGCGGTCAATAATTTAAATTCGATTGGAATCAGCGCAAACTGCGGTTACACGCTGTACGAAGGTTCGCGAGTTCGACGTTTTCTTCGAGATATCGGTGCAGCAGCTGCATAAAGAGTAGGCAGGGGTAAGGTTCACGTGAGTCGTGAGCACAAGCATCGATTGCGGACGGAAGCTGCTCGAGGAATTCCCGATTTACATATTTATTCCACGAGCGAAAGGATGACTCGCCGCCGATGGCAAATAATATTTAAAAACGCGTCACCGAGGACTGCGTTACCTCCGCGAGCACGGAGGGCGATATTTTTCGGGCCGGAGCAGCACGAGCGAAGGAGCGAGTCGCGGATCAGCTTTGAAAACGATCGTCAGCGGGAAGTTAAAAGCTGCGCGACGAGGAGCATATCGCATCACCTCTAGCCGCGAGGTATCGCGTGTCAAGGATGGCTCGTGGCGGTTTTCGCGTCGGCGCTACTTAACGAACTTAGCCTCTCTGGAGCGCAGCCGAGGCTCTGATAGCGACAGTGTGTCTGTGTGTGCAGGCAAAGAGGACGCGCAAATTCTTAACACTGTTAAGATATGTTAATTTTGTTTACCTATAAGCTATTAAAGGGGCTCTAACCTGCTTAAAGCTAAACCAGTTTAGTTTTCGCGGAGAGATGTGCTCGGGGAGATCCTAAGGGAGGAAGGGCCTCTCTCTCTCTCTCTCTCCTCGACTTTCAAAGAGCGCCGGGGAAAGGAAGGCGAATTTAGGTTCCGCGGCGCTGGATCTTATCTCTGCTTGCGAGTTCGCTCGCGAATATCGAAATTCGCTAGTACAACAAAACTGTTTACACCCTCATGCAAGAGAGATAATGCCGGTTAATTTTCCTCCGGGGCTCAACATTGAATTTCATTTGATTTAATCAAGTCCCGCCTAATGGAAAGAAAGTGCCGGGAGCAGCGCGATCTGAAAAACAGGCAGAAGACGGGCTTTGCGAATTTTCATTGCACTCTCGCGACCGGGAGAAAAATCGCTCCGCTCGATGGGATTTTCCGGGGGCTTATAGCCGATTCTGCGGGTGTAACAATTTAAATTGTTTGCCATCACTAATAACCCGGCCGAGTAAACGCGGCATTATTAACAGGTTGGCAAACATCTCCTGTATTAGTGATCCCGGGCCGCGCCCGCATAGTCTTTGCAAACGCGTTGCAGCGCGCTACACTCGCGAAGCCCTTATTCCGATCTCTTGTACAGATATTTGCCGTGTCTACACGGCCAAATTATCCCCGGCGATTTCAAGATAGAGGATTTTCTCGGGCGGCGCGCGCGCGCGCTGGCTGAAAATCCGCGAATCGAAGCCTTCGGGGGGGATTTCGAGCGGCGCGCCCCGCCGCGCGATTAGTATGGTAATTTTCGATTCCGATGTTGCGTGCCGATAGGCCGAGGTTTTTTTTCGCGCGCGTAAAGCCGAGAGCGCCCGACCAATTAGTCGCCGAGTTCCACGAACAAACGAGCGGAATTCGAGCTACCAGATCGGGCGAGCCACTCGTTCTAAATCTCCGCGATACGATCTCGCCTCTTTCTCCGGCTCGGAAAGCGAGCCGCGAGCGGAGGACATGTACGCGAGCCACGTAAAAGCCCTTTCTCCGCCGAAAACGAGCCGCGCCGGGAAAGGAGCGCGATTTTTGACGAGCCGAATTTCGCCGGCTTCGCTGAAATCTAACGCGCGAGGAATAACCAAGTGGATCGGAACCGGCGAGTTGATCTGCATCTACATGCATCATACCCGCTGGCCATTGCCGCTTAATAGTCTTCGTTTCTGACTTTCGCTCTTTATCGGAAAGCCCATTCTTTCGCCCTGCGCCCGTGAAAACCAATTCACTTGCTTACGCAACGTTTAGATTTTCAAGGGCCTTTTACGGCAGGTAGTATTTATTGCGTGCATGAGGCATGCATAATGAAGCAGAGGACAATCGTGCCTCAGCATTGACAAGCGCTTTATGCTCAAAGGAAGTATTAATTAAAGCTTTCTGACAGATATCCATTACACTCTGCATTGAGGAGCTGAATAAACGTGCATTATCCATCGACGGTAATTGACACGTCGATACGGATTGCCATTATACTCGTGAAATCGGAAGAGCGGCTTTTGTATCCGCGCGGCTTCAAAGAGAAAATGAATTAATTGATGAATGCACAAGTAAGCAGGTAATTCTGTGTGGACGGGGGCCCCGAAGGTTGCCGACTCGCAACCCTCCAAGACTTACCTGACAGCTCCAGACAGATGAAGCGGCGCTCGAAAAAATCCACGACAAAAAGCGCGGCAAAGAGAGGAAAAAAAAAGTAGGTGAAGGGTGATGGGACTCGCGGGGGAGAAGATCGACAAGCGGCGGCGGTAGAGGCGGAGAGCGCGTATTTTTATTTATTCAGATTTCGATTATCTTGCCTGTCTCGCGGAGAGCAGTTTGATGGAGACCACCTAGCGGGGGTCGCGCCGCTCTCTGCTGGCCCGGAGCCCTCGGGAATTCTGCCTTCGACCTCGAAAATGCCGATGCCGCCGAGCGGTTTTCCGCCGAATTTTCGCTAATTATTTAATCGGCTCGGCCCGCGCGAACAGCTTGCGTAATCAAATGCCCCTCGCGTTTGCTTTAATTTAGGGCGCTGATAATTTTTTACCGCCCGTCGAACGGCTCTTGATAATTTACGCATCGCCCGAGCGGTAACTTCCAAACTATTTATTAATACAGTGCGCCGTTCTGGAAGCCGTAAAATTGCCGGCGCAGAATTTCGAAAAATATTTTAATACCATATCCGCGGAGAGCCGAGCTTTTCGAGTTATTAATAGGTTTATAGGTCGTGAATACAAAACAGCGGAAGAAACGTGATTTTCTGGATGGCAGGAGAGAGCAAAGGGGGCTAGAGAAAAGACAATAAAGTGCAAGAAAGAAGTCTTCTGCCGGAGAGAACGTCGTCGCCCGGCCGTTTCTCGGTTCGATCGTAAAATCTAATGGCGCATAAACCGAGGAAAAAAGGCTTCGTTAGGCAGGGAAAAACGTAGGCGGCCGCGAACGTTATTAGTACTTTATGTTAATCGCCGTTTCGTTTCGGCCGTCGAACTGCGGCCTTAAATCGGGCCCGCGGCGGCGTAAATGCCAAGGACGGGGCTCGATTAAAATCAATTTTTCAGCTCGACGTTTTCGACGGTATCGAGAGCGGCGGCGGCGGCGTCGGCGCGTGGAGGGGGGCGGGGGTCGCTTAAGCCGCGACGGCCGCGCTTTTGCGTCTAAGCCGCGGCTTGCTTTTCACGTGCGCGCACGCACTCTCAAAGGGTCCGGCCGTAAAATATATATTAAAGCCCGCGCGCATGAATATTCATACCGTCAAGTTTTCAATTTTCTGCGAATACTTTCCGGCTTGCCTTTTAGACGTTTTATAGCCCGTAAAGAGGCGGGTCCACCACCGCCCCGGGATTATACCGTCCGGCTTATTAGTTTCGCATACGCGTAACGCACTTTGTTTTCTCACTTAATAAAGCTCGAGCTCGTCCTTAAGCTGCCGGATTTGAGCCGGCGCTTTTTCGCGCGCGAGCCCATTAAAATTTTGATTTCCCCTATCGAGAATCCCTACGACGCTTTTTATGGACCGACTGCTGCTGCCGCTGCCGCCGCCGCCGCCGCCGCCGCCGCCGCTACTGTGCTGCTGATCGTTGCAGGAAGACGCCGCAGGGAGAATTTCCCTTCCGTGATAATTTAACAGTCAATTAGGTCGCGTTTCGAGCTGCCGAACTCGGCTGCGATAATATCGACTGGTAAGCGTTATTTTGCTGAAATCGCTCGGCTGAGTCCCGCATGAGCGGCCGCTTCGGGTTTCCTGGATTTCTGGATTTCTCCGCTCCCCGTCTCCAACTTCCCCGAGCGCGAAACTCGCTCGCGCCCTTCCTTCTATCTCTCTCTCTCTCTCTCTCTCTCTCTCTGCGCCGTGGAAAAGCGGGCGGCTCCTACCTATTCTCTGCTCCCTGCCCGCGCCGTAATTGTTTGATTACTCAGCAGCACCGCCACAGGCTCAACTCCAACTGTGGACCCCGTAAAGGCCAAGATTATCGGCTAACCTCGACTATAAATACTTTCCCGCTGTTCATCGGTAATTAGGAACTACCTGCAAACTGCTTCATTCTCCGATTGAAAATATTGGCTCAACTTGAAGTTTCACGCTCCTCTCCTAACGAGATCTGGGCGCGGTGAAAGTTGCTTTTATTTTGACAAAGCTACAATGGGCCAAACACTCCGCTTGTGGAGATGGAATGATCGATTGGTATCGGTCCGAGTCAACGGGCAAGAGCAGCGGTCGAAAGGGCTCTCACGAGGTGCATTGAACGCTGACAGCGGTAAAATCCCCGACAATGGAAGTGCTGTTGCGTGGCCTGTAAAATCCCTAGTTCGAGTGTATCGGAAAATCCCGAGGGAGCGGGTGTCTGTCGAAAATCGCGCGGGCGGAAGGGCATTTTTCGGAAGGTTCCACTTGATCCGCGCTTTCACGCCTGACTTGCCGGGCAGTCTTGGGACGCGCGGCGTTTTTTCTGGGCAATTTTTTTTTAATTTCAAAAAAATTAGCTGTGGGAAAGGCATCAATTGTCAAGTACGTCTCAATCGGGCTGCGCAATTTCGATAAGCGTCTCGCGGCATTGTTAGTTGCGCCGGCGCATATTGAATCTATTGTGCGGCCGCTTATATTTATGCATTAACAATTACTCGGCGTCCCGCGGGGGTATCGAGTCGTGTCCCTTTGTGAACAGCGATTCCAGATAAGCTCAACGCGAGCCGCGATGATCTCAGCGCCCGCGTGCGGCCCTCTCTCTCTCTCTCTCTCGCTCTCTCGCGGTTCAACGAACATCTCGACAAAGTAAGACCGGTTATGCACCGCGTATGCGAATGCAATGATGCTCACAATGCTTGAATATAGCGATGATAATCTACGAATAAAAATCCAGAAGCTCCAAGGCCGAAAAAAGAAGCCGCCAACAATAATGACGAAAAAAATCGAAAATTACCATCCGGCCGTTGAAAAGCGGTACGGGTTAGGGAGCTCTCTATTTTTTATTGTTTCATTAGGGGCCCTACTCGAGAAACCAAAAACTGCGCCCTTCTGCTCGACTTGGAGAAAGAAGCTTGGATTCACCGTCCCGAAAGTGTCAGATATTTATCGCTTGGCGAACGGCCGAGAAAAGGCGAAGAAAAGCAGGGCTGAAGGGAGAGGTGAAACGGGTTCGATCGCGAGTTCATGCTCGTGCGTGGGAGCGTGGAAAGTCTCCCGAGATCGAGAAGTGACAATACGCGTGACGAGGTCGACTCGCGGTGTGCGCGCAAGGAAAAAAAACGAGCGGGAGGGAATAAAGGAAAAAAAAGTCGTGCGTGCGACGGTCTTATTGTTCTCACGGCGACGCGCGGTGGCCTCTCTTGTGGGACTCTCCTAGGGATCGCTCACGCACGAATGAAAGACCGATTACCACTATTATTAGGACGCCCTGCTCCGCAGAGAGCCTCGCTTCCTCGGAATTGACTGTTTTACTGCAAAATTAGGGCGGCGATGGCTTATTCATATGCTCGAGAGCGCGTCTGCGTGAAATTCCACGCAACTGCTTCCTCCACCGACTTTCTCCCTTTCCTACCTGAATGCAGGTGTCTTCGGGAGAAATCCGCGCAATGCGGTGGGCGGCTTCGGCGAACATTGCTTGTAATTGCTCGGTAAAGGCGAAAGAATTCTCTTTAGAAAGATTTCTTTGCAGCGAAACTCCGGAAACGCAGTGTGAGCTGCGAGAGGCAATTTTCAGTGCTTGATCGTTAATAACTTTCGATTTTGCTCGCCGTTAATATTTAAAGCGTGCAGCTGTTATAAACGTAATTGAAAATGCTTTTTAAGCCGGCAACTCTGGAAGGCACAATTTAATCGAAGCGGTTCTTGCTTGCAAAAAGTCGGCTGAAAGACAGGCTTCATTGAGGTTTGATCGGCCATCGGAGCGGCTCTTATTGGAATACTCGGATCGGGAGCATCAGCTGCGAGCCTCTCTCGAAGTGGTTCGATGCATCGTAGCGTGGCGAGTCTAATCGGCTTTCTTTTTTCTCGCTCGCGCCGAAGCGGCGGCCCGAGGAGGCGAGCAAGGGCCCGGTGATTGGTCGAGGCGGCGGGAAGGGGGCCCTTAGGCCCCCGAGAGAGAGAGAAAGAGAGAGCAGATCCGAGCCATCCTACCGCCACGGGGATGGCTTTGACGGCTGCAGCAAGAACAACAAGCCGAGAATCAGCCTCCCGACAGACAACGGACTCTATCAGATGGTAATTATGTGTACGGCTGATACAGCCAGATATGGCCGATACACCTATTCGAGGGCTATACAGGGTGATTCGAATCAAACTTATCCCGCCTTCCATCTACCTGATTTCGCGCTCTAAATTGCGCGATTATTTTCTTTTAATCAAGTCCCGCCTTTTAAGCGTATTCATGGATCCATCTATTTAGTTCTAACGCTGCGATAAAATCTCGACTGTTTGGATGAATAATTTCATGCGTAAACTCGTCCCGGCTCTAATAAGTTTAGAGGAGGCAATAAAAATGCGCGAGTTTTACCGAGAGGAAGAGCGCAGTCGGAATGTCGGGAGATGATTGCGAGTTCACCCGTTATATCGAATACTCTCGAGACGGTACGTTAGCGACTGACACAGTGAGTGACGTACGACACGGAGGAAGGCACCGGGCAGTCTATAATATATTATAAAAATGCATCCGCACGCCTCGATGAGTTGATTGTCTGCTTGTCCAGATGCCAAAACGTCCAAACTCGTGCATTTCATATCGCGTTACATGCGTTTACGAATTGCTCTTTCTTTGTACCGGGTGGTCGATGAATCGACCCCCACCTCGGCTACCTCCTTGCCTTCCTCCTTTTCTCGCGAGCAACTGCCTTTTACTATTCATTTGCCATCAGCTGCCCCCAAAAAATCATTGGAAATCCGAAATTCGGCCAGCTGCGTACACATGAATACGTAATGCCGGCAGGCTAAGTGCACCTGGATTCCCCGATTAAACTAAATCATAGAAATTCGCGCCAAGCGCCGAGCATTTGCATGGCGCACTGTCTGAGTGCAGGCGGCTAAGTGCTGTTTTATTTGTCTAAGGCCGCGTGTGACTTTGCGCATGCACGCATTAAAGTTTATCAGTCCATTTGTTGGCGCGCGGCGATATTAATCCGAGCGGAATCCGCCGGCAAGAAAGTTTCGGGCATTCTTGCGGGGAATTGAGTTGTCGAGGTCGGGATCGCTCGTCTTGTCGAAATTACGAATTCCAGGCTCGCTAACAGAATTGTCGAGGACACCTTAGGCGCGGCTCACTGAATCACCGACCAACAACTGTCTTGGCTATTGCGTTAGACGCGCTGCGGCAAAGAGCTTCGGGCTCGCGTGCAGTTAGACACCATCAGGGTAGCAGTCCTTTGCTTTGATCTCGGTCAACAGGGAAAATTTAGACCCGGCATCGGCCGGATTAACGGCGCCTCGGCTCGCGTTTCTTTCGCTTTCGGGCGTAATTACGGGCCGCCTTCGGCCCGCCAGTCGTTACAATTAGCCGCGGCGGCGTCTGGCGGCGGACGCAGCTCATTGAGGGATTCGATTGTCGGTTCGGCCTGACGGCGGCAAAGGAGGAACGGGGACAATACATGTTCCCGGCTCGAGCGAAAACAACTCGCAAGCGCGGGGGAGAGTCTCTGTGTGATACCCGGTTGATGTCCAAAGGTGCTTCTCCCGCACTCGACAAGACGTTGGCTGGGTCTTGGCAAATTGTACAATAACAATCCTAGTAGTAGCTGGCGTTGTTGCCTGGCTGCTGTCGTAGCCGCTCCCACTTGCCTTTCGTCTCCCCTGTTGGCGCGCTCTGTTGTGTACATTAGCGGATGCTCTGAAGGCACAAGACAAACGGAATATTACACAAATAGCCTGGCAAGAGCGAGAGCGAGAGAGAGAGAGAGAGAGAGCGAGCTTGCAAGCAACCTACCCAACGTCCGCCTATCCGACGACCCCACAGGCGCCATCTTGGCTCACTAGAGCGTTTCATCTTAAAGACGCTGCCGGGGATGCGAAAGCCCAGAGAGACAGAGGCAGATACGTAAGCAGCGGCGGCGGCGGCGGCGGCGGCGGCCGGCTTTCGCCCTAAGGAGTTCGGACAATTTCAGCGGCCCGGCAGCAGCAGCAGCAGCACGCATGAGCTTTCCGATTGCTTAGCCTAATTCATCCCCGGCCTAGCAGGCATCAAAGTACAGAGCGCCTCAGAGAGCGCAACCTCGTCAGGAAAGTTAGCCGCCCCCTCCCGCCGAGCGCTGAATTCAAAGCCCATTAGCAGCCAAAGGCGCTGCTACCACGACGATAACCAAATGCAGCTGCTGCTTTCTTACCGGACGCGCGACAACGCTTCCCTCTGTCTATCTCTGCACTTGTCCCTCTAATGTTTCCGCCTGCGGAATCACTGCCGCTCCTACTCTTTGTAGCTGCGCGCTGTACTTTTCAGGGAAATTGTCGAAATTAGAGCCAGCCGAAATTTTCAAAGAAGCGCCTGAATTGTTTCACCTCGCAGAACGGATATGCGAGGGGCATAAAGGTTTAATAAGGGATCCAGCTCGCCCGTCCCTGCGATTCTAACATTCGTTTTGTATAATCGCGATGCTCCTCCTTTTATATCTGCTAATTTTTCTCATCAGAAGCGTATATCCTCTCTGTGTCTGCCTCTTTTGCTGCGTCTCCCGCGGGACGCCCTGGGCAGTCTCTGCCCCCCCCCCCCCCCCCCCCCCCCC